>JADBJO010000525.1:502319-509819 GCA_016801955.1 Conus betulinus | reverse complement strand
CTGCTGTGTCGCTGGTGTGCGGTGGTGCTTGCTCTGGTCCAATGTACGCAGAGCCTCCCACCGGCAGTAACTGCATAGTCATGGAGCCTGCGTCAGTTAGCGCCTCCCTCTAGAGGCGCCACTGTGACAGCAACGATAAATCCTGGAACTTTCCGATAACTTCGACTTTCATACAAAGTCACCATCGGCATGGATATATAAAGGATATGCTGAATTGGGGTCACAATGGACCTGGACTTGTAGAGACATGTTGAACTGGGGTCACCATGGACATGGACATGTAGAGACATGTTGAACTGGGGTCACCATGGGCATGGACATGTAGAGACATGTTGAACAGGGGTCACCATGCACATGGACATGTAGAGACACGTTGAACTGGGGTCACCATGGACATGGACATGTAGAGACACGTTGAACTGGGGTCACCATGGACATGGACATGTAGAGACACGTTTGAACTGGGGTCACCATGCACATGGACATGTAGAGACATGTTGAACTGGGGTCACCATGCACATGGACATGTAGAGACAAGTTGAACTGGGGTCACCATGGACATGGACATATATAGAGCCATGTTGAACTGGGGTCACCATGGACATGGACATGTAGAGACACGTTGAACTGGGGTCACCATGGACATGGAAATAGAGAGACATGTTGAATTGAGGTCATCATGGACATGCAGAGACACATTTTGAGACATGTTGAACTGGGTTCACCATGGACATGGACATGTAGAGACATGTTGAACTGGGGTCACCATGGACATGGACATGAGAGACATGTTGAACTGGGGTCACCAGGGAGACATGTTGAACTGGGGTCACCATGTGGACATGTAGAGACATGTTGAACTGGGGTCACCATGGACATGGACATGTAGAGACATGTTGAACTGGGGTCACCATGGACATGGACATGTAGAGACATGTTGAACTCGGGTCACCAGGGACATGAAGAGAAATGTTGAACTGGGGTCACCATGGACATGGACATGTAGAGACATGTTGAACTGGGGTCACCATGGACATGTAGAGACATGTTGAACTGGGGTCACCATGGACATGTAGAGACATGTTGAACTGGGGTCACCATGGACATGTGGGACAGAGACATGTTGAACTGGGATCAGCATGGACATGGACATATAGAGAGACATGTTGAACTGGGGTCACCATGCACATGGGACATGTAGAGACATGTTGAACTGGGGTCACCATAGACATGGACATGTAGAGACATGTTGAACTGGGTCACCATGGACATGGCCATACAGAGACATGTTGAACTGGGGTCACCATGGACATGGACATACAGAGACATGTTGAACTGGGGTCACCATGGACACACATGTAGAGACACATTTGAACTGGGGTCACACCATAGACATGGACATGTAGAGACATGTTGAACTGGGGTCACGATGGACATGGACATGTAGAGACACACGTTGAACTAGGGTCACCATGGACATGGACATGTAGAGACATGTTGAACTGGGGTCACCATGGGACATGTAGAGACATGTTGAACTGGGGTCACCATGGACATGGACATGTAGACACATGTTGAACTGGGGTCACCATGGCATGTAGAGACATGTTTGAACTGGGGTCACCATGGACATGGACATGTAGAGACACGTTGAATTGGGGTCATCATGGCATGTAGAGAGACAAGTTGAACTGGGGTCACCATGGACATAGATATGTAGAGACACGTTGAACTGGGGTCACCATGGCATGTAGAGACATGTTGAACTGGGGGTCACCAGGGACATGTAGAGACATGTTGAACTGGGGTCACATGGACATGGACATGTAGAGACATGTTGAACTGGGGTGACCATTGGACATGTAGAGACATGTTGAACTGGGGTCACCTTGGACATGTAGAGACATGTTGAACTGAGGTCATCATGGACATGGACATGTAGAGACATGTTGAACTGGGGTCACCATGGACATGGCCATGCAGAGACATGTTGAACTGAGGTCAGCATGGACATGGACATATAGAGACATGTTGAACTGGGGTCACCATGCACATGGACATGTAGAGACATGTTGAACTGGGGTCACCATGGACATGGCCATACAGACACATGTTGAAGTGGGGTCACCATGGACATGGACATGTAGAGACATGTTGACTGGGGTCACCATAGACATGGACATGTAGAGACATGTTGAACTGGAGTCACCATGGACATGGACATGTACAGACACGTTGAACTAGGGTCACCATGGACATGGACATGTAGAGACATGTTGAACTGGGGTCACCATGGCATGTAGAGACATGTTGAACTGGGGTCACCATGGACATAGACATGTAGAGACACGTTGAACTGGGGGTCATCATGGCATGTAGAGACATGTTGAACTGGGGTCACCATGGACATAGATATGTAGAGACACGTTGAACTGGGGTCACCATGGCATGTAGAGACATGTTGAACTGGGGTCACCAGGGACATGTAGAGACATGTTGAACTGGGGTCACCATGGACATGGACATGTAGAGACATGTTGAACTGGGGTGGCCTTGGACATGTAGAGACATGTTGAACTGGGGTCACCTTGGACATGTAGAGACATGTTGAACTGAGGTCATCATGGACATGGACATATAGAGACATGTTGAACTGGGGTCACCATGGACATGGACATGTAGAGACATGTTGAACAGGGGTCACCATGGACATGTAGAGACATGTTGAACTGAGGTAATCATGGACATGGACATATAGAGACATGTTGAACTGAGGTAATCATGGACATGGACATGTAGAGACACATGTTGAACTGGGGTCACCATGGACATGGACATGTAGAGACATGTTGAACTGAGGTCACCTTGGACATGGACATGTAGAGACACGTTGAACTGGGGTCACCATGGACATGTAGAGACATGTTGAACTGGGGTCACCATGGACATGGACATGTAGAGACATGTTGAACTGGGATCACCATGGACATGTAGAGACAGGTTGAACTGAGGTCACCTTGAAAATGGACATGTAGAGACATATTGAACTGGGGTCACCAGGGACATGTAGAGACATGTTGAACTGGGAACACCATGGACATGTAGAGACACGTTGAACTGGGGTCACCATGGACATGTAGAGACACGTTGAACTGGGGTCACCATGGACATGGACATGAAGAGACATGTTGAACTGCGATCACCATGGACATGTAGAGACATGTTGAACTGGAGTCACAATGGACATGTAGAGACATGCTGAACTGGGGTCACCACGGACATGGACATGTAGAGACACGTTGACCTGGGGTCACCAGGGACATGTAGAGACATGTTGAACTGGGGTCACCATGGACATGGACATGTAGAGACATGTTGAACTGAGGTCACCAAGGACATGTAGAGACACGTTGAACTGGGGTCACCATGGACATGTAGAGACATGTTGAACTGGGGTCACCATGGACATCGACATGTAGAGACATGTTGAACTGGGTCATCATGGACATGGACATGTAGAGACACATTGAACTGGGGTCACCATGGACATAGACATACAGAGATATGTTGAACTAGGGTCACCATGGACACAGTAGAGACACGTTGAACTGGGGTCACCATGGACGTGTAGAGACATGTTGAACTGGGGTCACCATGGACATTGACATGTAGAGACATGTTGAACTGGGGTCACCATGGACATGGACATGTAGAGACACGTTGAACTGGGGTCACCATGGACATGGCCATACAGACACATGTTGAACTGGGGTCACCGTGGACATGGACATGTAGAGACATGTTGAACTGGGGTCACCATAGACATGGACATGTAGAGACATGTTGAACTGGGGTCACCATGGACATGGACATGTAGAGACACGTCGAACTGGGGTCACCATGGACATGTAGAGACATGTTGAACTGGGGTCACCATGGACATGGACATATAGAGACATGTTGAACTGGGGTCACCATGGACATGGACATGTAGAGACATGTTGAACTGGGGGTCACCATAGACATGGACATGTAGAGACATGTTGAACTGGGGTCACCATGGACATGGACATGTAGAGACATGTTAAACTGGGGTCACCATAAACATGGACATGTAGAGACATGTTGAACTGGGGTCACCATGGACATGGACATGTAGAGACACGTTGAACTGGGGTCACCGTGGGCCTATAGAGACACGTTAAACTGGGGCCACCATGGACATGGACATGTAGAGACATCTTGAACTGGGGTCACCAGGGACATGTAAAGACGCGTTGAACTCGGGTCACCACGGACATGTAGAGACATGTTGAACTGGGGTCACCATGGACATGGACATGTAGAGACATGTTGAACTGGGGTCACCATGGACATGGACATGTAGAGACATGTTGAACTGGGGTCAACATGGACACGGACATGTAGAGACACGTTGAACTGGGGTCACCATAAACATGGACATATAGAGACATGTTTGCACTGGGGTCACCAGGGACATGTAGAGACACGTTGAACTGGGGTCACCATGGACATGTAGAGACATGTTGAACTGGGGTCACCATGGACATTGACATGTAGAGACATGTTGAACTGGGGTCACCATAGACATGGACATGTAGAGACACGTTGAACTGGGGTCACCATGGACATGGACATATAGAGTCACGTTGAACTGGGTCACCATGGACATGGACATGTAGAGACATGTTGAACTGGGGTCACTATAGATATGGACATGTAGAGATATGTTGAACTGGGGTCACCATGGACATGGACATGTAGAGACACGTTGAACTGGGGTCACCATGGGCATGTAGAGACACGTTGAACTGGGGTCACCATGGACATGGACATGTAGAGACACGTTGAACTGGGGTCACCATGGGCATGTAGAGACACGTTGTACTGGGGACACAATGGACATGTAGAGACATGTTGAACTCGGGTCACCATGGACACAGACAGGTAGAGACATGTTGAACTGGAGTCACCATAGACATGGACATGTAGAGACACGTTGAACTGGGGTCACCATGGGCATGTATAGACACGATGAACTGGGGTCACCAGGGACATGTAGAGACATGTTGAACTCGAGTCACCATGGACATGGACAGTAGAGACATGGTGAACTCGGGTCACCATGGACATGGACATGTAGAGACATGTTGAACTGTGGCCACCTTGGACATGTAGAGACACGTTGAACTGGGGACACCATGGACATGTAGAGACATGCTGAACTGGGGTCATCATGGACATGTAGAGACATGTTGAACTGGGGCCACCATGGACATGTAGAGACATGTTGAGCTGAGGTTATCATGGACATGGACATGTAGAGACATGTTGAACTGGGGTCACCATGGACATGTAAAGATATGTTCATCTGGGGTCACCATGGACATGTAGAGACATGATGAACTGGGGTCACCATGGACATGGATATGTAGAGACATGTTGATGGGGTCACCATGGACATGGACATGTAGAGACATGTTGAACCGAGGTCATCATGGACATGGACATGTAGAGACATGTTGAACTGGGGTCACCATGGGCATGGACATGTAGAGACATGTTGAAGTGGGGTCACCATGGACATAGACATGTAGAGACACACGTTGAACTGGGGTCACCATGGGCATGTAGAGACATGTTGAACTGGGTCACCATGGACATGTAAAGATATGTTGAACTGGGTCACACCATGGACATGTAGAGACATGTTGAACTGGGGTCACCATGGACATGGACATGCAGAGACATGTTGAACTGGGGTCACCAGGGACATGGACATGTAGAGACATGTTGAACTGGGGTCACCATGGGCACGGACAGGTAGAGACATGTTGAACTGGAGTCACCATAGACATCGACATGTAGAGACACGTTGAACTGGGGTCACCATGGGCATGTATAGACACGATGAACTGGGGTCACCAGGGACATGTAGAGACATGTTGAACTCGAGTCACCATGGACATGGACAGGTAGAGACATGTTGAACTCGGGTCACCATGGACATGTAGAGACATGTTGAACTGTGGCCACCTTGGACATGTAGAGACACGTTGAACTGGGGACACCATGGACATGTAGAGACATGTTGAACTGGGGCCACCATGGACATGTAGAGACATGTTGAGCTGAGGTTATCATGGACATGGGCATGTAGAGACATGCTGAACTGGGGTCACCATGGAACATGTAGAGAGACATGATGAACTGGGGTCACCATGGACATGGATATGTAGAGACATGTTGATCTGGGGTCACCATGGACATGGACATGTAGAGACATGTTGAACCGAGGTCATCATGGACATGACATGTAGAGACATGTTGAAACTGGGGTCACCATGGACATAGACATGTAGACACGTTGAACTGGGGTCACCATGGGCATATAGAGACATGTTGAACTGGGGTCACCATGGACATGTAAAGATATGATGTTGAACTGGGGACACCATGGACATGTAGAGATATGTTGAACTGGGGTCACCATGGACATGGACATGTAGAGACATGTTGAACTGGGGTCACCAGGGACATGGACATGTAGAGACATGTTGAACTGGGGTCACCATGGGCATGTAGAGACACGTTGAACTGGGGCCACCATGGACATGGACATGTAGAGACATCTTGAACTGGGGTCACCAGGGACATGTAGAGACGCGTTGAACTGGGGTCACCACGGACATGTAGAGACATGTTGAACTGAGGTCACCATGGACATGGACATGTAGAGACATGTTGAACTGGGGTCACCATGGACATGGACATGTAGAGACACGTTGAACTGGGGTCACCATAAACATGGACATATAGAGACATGTTGAACTGGGGTCACCAGGGACATGTAGAGACACGTTGAACTGGGGTCACCATGGACATGTAGAGACATGTTGAACAGGGGGTCACCATGGACATGGACATGTAGAGACATGTTGAACTGGGGTCACCATGGACATGGACATGTAGAGACACGTTGAACTGGGGTCACCATGGACATGGACATATAGAGACACGTTGAACTGGGTCACCATGTACATGGACATGTAGAGACATGTTCAACTGGGGTCACCATAGATATGGACATGTAGAGACATGTTGAACTGGGGTCACCATGGACATGGACATGTAGAGACACGTTGAACTGGGGTCACCATGGGCATGTAGCGACACGTTGAACTGGGTCACCATGGACATGGACATGTAGAGAGACACGTTGAACTGGGGTCACCATGGCCATGTAGAGACACGTTGAACTGGGGACACAATGGACATGTAGAGACACATGTGAACGCGGGTCACCATGGACACAGACAGGTGGAGACATGTTTGAACTGGAGTCACCATAGACATGGACATGTAGAGACACGTTGAACTGGGGTCACCATGGGCATGTATAGACATGTTGAACCGGGGTCACCAGGGACATGTAGAGACATGTTGAACTGGGGTTATCATGGACATGGACATGTAGAG
>JADBJO010000525.1:487500-500798 GCA_016801955.1 Conus betulinus | reverse complement strand
TGTAACATGGACAGGTAGAGACATGTTGAACTGGGGTCACCATGGACATGGACATGTAGAGACATGTTGAACTGGGGTCACATGTTGAACTGTGGGGTCACCATGGACATGTAGAGACATGTTGAACTGGGGTCACCATGGACATGTAGAGACATGTTGAACTGGGGTCACCATGGACATTAGAGACATGTTGAACTGGGGTCACCATGGACACTGGACATGTAGAGACATTGAACTGGGGTCACCAGAGACATGAAGAGACATGTTGAACTGGGGTCACCATGGACATGGACATGTAGAGACATATTGAACTGGGGTCACCATGGATATGTAGAGACATGTGAACTGGGGTCACCATGGACATGGACATGTAGAGACATGTTGAACTGGTGTCACCAGGGACATGTAGAGACATGTTGAACTGGGGTCACCATGGACATGGAGAGACATGTTGAACTGGGGTCACCATGGACATGGACATGTAGAGACATGTTGAACTGGGGTCACCATGGACATGGACAGGTAGAGACATGTTGAACTGGGGTCACCATGGACATGGACAGGTAGAGACATGTTGAACTGGGGACACCTTGGACACGTAGAGACATGTTGAACTGGGGTCACCATGGGCATGTAGAGAGACATGTTGAACTGGGGTCACCATGGACATTAGAGACATGTTGAACTGGGGTCACCATGGACATGTAGATACATGTTGAACTGGGGTCACCAGGGACATGAAGAGACATGTTGAACTGGGGTCACCATGGACATGGACATGTAGAGACATGTTGAACTGGGGTCACCATGGACATTAGACACATGTTGAACTGGGGTCACCATGGACATGGACATGTAGAGACATGTTGAACTGGGTCACCAGGGACATGGACATGAGAGACATGTTGAATGGGGGTCACCAGGGACATGTAGAGACATGTTGAACTGGGGTCATTATGGACATGGACATGTAGAGACACGTGGACCTGGGGTCACCAGGGACATGCAGAGACACATTTGAAACTGGGGTCACCATGGACATGGACATATAGAGACATGCTGAACTGGGGTCACCAGGGACATGTAGAGACATGTTGAACTGGGGTCACCATGTACATGGACATGTAGAGACATGTTGAACTGGGGTCACCAGGGACATGGTAGAGACACGTTGAACTGGGGTCACCATGGACATGTAGAGACATGTTGAACTGGGGTCACCATGGACATGGACATGTAGAGACACGTTGAACTGGGGTCACCATGGACATGGACATGTAGAGAGACATGTTGAACTGGGGTCACCATGGACATGGACATGTAGAGACATGTTGAACTGGGGTCACCATAGACATGGACATGTAGAGACATGTTGAACTGGGGTCACCATGGACATGGACATGTAGAGACACGTTGAACTGGGGTCACCATGGGCATGTAGAGACACGTTGAACCGGGGTCACCATGGACATGGACATGTAGAGACATGTTGAACTGGGGTCACCAGGGACATGTAGAGACACGTTGAACTGGGGTCACCAGGGACATGTAGAGACATGTTGAACTGGGGTCACCATGGACATGGACATGTAGAGACATGTTGAACTGGGGGTCACCATAGACATGGACATGTAGAGACATGTTGAACTGGGGATCACCATGGACATGGAAATGTAGAGACATGTTGAACTGGGGTCACCATGGACATGTAGAGACATGTTGAACTGGGGTCACCATGGACATGTAGAGACATGTTGAACTGGGGTCACCATGGACATGTAGAGACATGTTGAACTGTGGTCACCAGGGACATGACAGATATATCATGTTGAACTGGGGTCACTGGACATGGACATGTAGAGACACGTTGAACTGGGTTCACCATGGACATGTAGAGACACGTGAAACTGGGGTCACCATGGACATGTAGAGACATGATGAACTGAGGTGATCACATGGAACATGGACATGTAGAGACATGTTGAACTGAGGTCACCATGGACATGGACAGGTAGAGACATGTTGAACTGGGGTCACCATGGACATGGACATGTAGAGACATGTTGAACTGGGGTCACCATGGACATGGACATATAGAGACATGTTGAACTGGGGTCACCATGGACATGGACAGGTAGAGACATGTTGAAACTGGGGTCACCTCGGACATGTAGAGACATGTTGAACTGGGGTCACCATGGACACGTAGAGACATGTTGAACTGGGGTCACCATGGACATTAGAGACATGTTGAACTGGGGTCACCATGGACATGTATATACATGTTGAACTGGGGTCACCAGGGACATGTAGAGACATGTTGAACTGGGGTCACCATAGACATGGACATGTAGAGACATGTTGAACTGGGGTCACCATGGACATGGACATGTAGAGACATGTTGAACTGGGGTCACCAGGGACATGTAACACATGTTGAACTGGGGTCACCATGGACATGGACATGTAGAGACATGTTGAACTGGGGTCACCACGGGACATGGACATGTAGAGACACGTTGAACGGGGGTCACCATGGACATGTAGAGACATGTTCAATTGGGGCCACCATGGACATGGACATGTAGAAAAATGTTGAACTGGGTCACCAGGGACATGTAGAGACACGTTTGAACTGGGGTCACCAGGGACATGTAGAGACATGTTGAACTGGGGTCACCATGGACATGGACATGTAGAGACATGTTCAACTGGGGTCACCATGGACATGGACATGTAGAGACACGTTGAACTGGGGTCACCATGGACATAGACATATAGAGACATGTTGAACTGGGGTCACCAGGACATGTAGAGACACGTTGAACTGGGGTCACCATGGACATGGACAGTAGAGACATGTTGAATTGGGGTCACCATGGACATGGACATGTAGAGACATGTTGAACTGGGGTCACCATGGACATGGACGTGTAGAGACACGTTGAACAGGGGTCACCATGGACATGGACATAGAGAGATATGTTGAACTGGGGTCACCATGGACATGGACATGTAGAGACATGTTGAACTGGGTCACCATATGACATGGACATGTAGAGACATGTTGAACTGGGGTCACCATGGACATGGACATGTAGACACACGTTGAACTGGGGTCGCCATGGACATGTAGAGACATGTTGAAATGGGGTCACCATGAACATGGACATGTAGAGACACGTTGAACTGGGGTCACCATGGACATTTAGAGACACGTTGAACTGGGGTCACCATGGACATGTAGAGACATGTTGAACTGGGGTCACCATGGACATGGACAGGCAGAGACATGTTGAACTGGGGTCACCATGGACATGGACATGTAGAGACATGTTGAACTCGGGTCACCATGGACATGGACAGGCAGAGACATGTTGAACTGGCGTCACCATGGACATGGACATGTAGAGACATGTTGAACTGGGGTCATCATGGGCATGTAGAGACACGTTGAACTGGGGTCACCAGGGACATGTAGAGACATGTTGAACTCGAGTCACCATGGACATGGACAGTTGGAGACATGTTGAACTGAGGTCAATATGGACATGGACATGTAGAGAAAGGTTGAACTGGGGTCACCAGGACATGGACATGTAGAGACATGTTGAACTGGGGTCACCATAGACATGGACATGTAGAGACATGGTGAACTGGGTCACCATGGACATGTAGACATGTTGAACCTTCGATTGTAGAGACATGCTGAACTGGGGTCACCATGGGCATGTAGAGACATGTTGAACTGGGGTCACCATGGACATGGACATGTAGAGACATGTTGAACTGGGGTCACCATGGACATGGACATGTAGAGACAACTGGGGTCACCATGTTGAACTGGGGTCACCATGGACATGTAGAGACACGTGAACTGAGGTCACCAGGGACATGTAGAGACATGTTGAACTGGGGTCACATGGACATGGACATGTAGAGACATGTTGAACTGGGGTCACCATGGACAGGACATGTAGAGACATGTTGAACTGGGGTCACCATGGACACATGTAAAGACATGTTGAACTGGGGTCACCAGGGACATGTAGAGACATGTTGAACTGGGGTCACCATGGACATGGACATGTAGAGACATGTTGAACTGGGGTCACCATGGACATGGACATGTAGAGACATGTTGAACTGGGGTCACCATGGACACAGGACATGTAGAGACACGTCCAAATGGGGTCACCATGGACATGGACATGTAGAGACATGTTGAACTGGGGTCACCATGGGCATAGACATGTAGAGACATGTTGAACTGGGGTCACCATGGACATGTAGAGACATGTTGATCTGGGGTCATCATGGACATGGACATGTAGAGACATGTTGAACTGAGGTCATTATGGACATGGACATGTAGAGACATGTTGAACTGGGGTCACCATGGATGGACATGTAGAGACATGTTGAAGTGGGGTCACCAGGGACATGTAGAGACATGTTGAACTGGGGTCACCATGGGCATAGATATGTAGAGACATGTTGAACAGGGTCATTATGGACATGGACATGTAGAGACATGTTGAACTGGGGTCACCATGAACATGTAGAGACACGTTGAACTGGGGCCACCAGGGACATGTAGAGACATGTTGAACTGGGGTCACCAGGGGACATGTAGAGACATTTGAACTGGGTCACCATAGACATGGACATGTAGAGACATGTTGAACTGGGGTCACCATGGGCATGGACATGTAGAGACTCGTTGAACTGGGGTCACCATGGGCATGTAGAGACACGTTGAACTGGGGTCACCAGGGACATGTAGAGACATGTTGAACTCGAGTCACCATGGACATGGACAGGTAGAGACATGTTGAACTGGGGTCACCATGGACATGTAGAGACATGTTGAATTGTGGCCGCCTTGGACATGTAGAGACATGTTGAACTGGGGTCACCATGGGCATGTAGAGACACGTTGAACTGGGGTCACCATGGACATGGACATGTAGAGGCATGTTGAACTCGGGGTCACCATGGACATGGACATGTAGAGACATGTTTAACTGGGGTCACCATGGACATGTAGAGACACGTTGAACTCGGGTCACCATGGACATGGACATGTAGAGACATGTTGAATTGGGGTCACCATGGACATGTAGAGACATGTTGAACTGTGGCCACATGCACATGTAGAGACATGTTGAAGTGGGGTCACCATGGGCATGTAGAGACCCGTTGAACAGGGGTCACCATGGACATGGACATGTAGAGACATGTTGAACTTGGGTCACCATGGACATGGACATGTAGAGACATGTTGAACTGGGGTCACCTTGGACATGTAGAGAGACGTTGAACTGAGGTCACCAGGGACATGTAGAGACATGTTGAACTGGGGTCACAATAGACATGGACATGTAGAGACATGTTGAACTGGGGTCACCATGGGACATGTAGAGACATGTTGAACTGGGGTCACCATGGACATGTAAAGACATGTTGAACTGGGGTCACCAGGGACTGTAGAGACATGTTGAACTGGGGTCACCATGGACATGTAGAGACATGTTGAACTGGGGTCACCATGGACATGGACATGTAGAGACATGTTGAACTGGGGTCACCATGGACATGGACATGTAGAGACATGTTGAACTGGGGTCACCATGGACATAGACATGTAGAGGCACGTTGAACTGGGGTCACCATGGACATAGACATGTAGAGACATGTTGAACTGGGATCACCATGGGCATAGACATGTAGAGACATGTTGAACTGGGTTCACCATGGACATGTAGAGACATGTTGAGCTGGGGTCATCATGGACATGGACATGTAGAGACATGTTGAACTGAGGTCATTATGGACATGGACATGTAGAGACATGTTGAACTGGGGTCACCATGGACATGGACATGTAGAGACATGTTGAACTGGGGTCACCATGGACATGTAGAGACATGTTGAACTGGGGTCACCATGGACATGTAGAGACACGTTGAACTGGGGTCACCAGGGACATGTAGAGACATGTTGAACTGGGGTCACCATGGGCATAGACATGTAGAGACATGTTGAACTGGGGTCATTATGGACATGGACATGTAGAGACATGTTGAACTGGGGTCACCATGGACATGTAGAGACACGTTGAACTGGGGTCACCAGGGACATGTAGAGACATGTTGAACTGGGGTCACCATAGACATGGACATGTAGTGACATGTTTAACTGGGGTCACCATGGACATGAGCATGTAGAGACACGTTGAACTGGGGTCACCATGGACTTGTAGAGACATGTTGAACTGGGGTCGCCATGGACATGTAGAGACATGTTGTACTGTGGTCATCATGGACATGGATATGTAGAGACATGTTAAAGTGAGGTCATTATGGACATGGACATGTAGAGACACGTTGAACTGGGGTCATCATGGACATGCAGAGACACGTTGAACTGGGGTCACCTTGGACATGGACATGTAGAGACATGTTGAACTGGGGCCATCATGGACATGTAGAGAGACATGTTGAACGGGGGTGACATGAGACATGGACATGTAGAGACATGTTGAACTGGGGTCACCATGGACATGTAGAGACGTTGAACTGAGGTCAATATGGACATGGACATGTAGAGACATGTTGAACTGGGGTCACCATGGACATGGACATGTAGAGACATGTTGAACTGGGGTCACCATGGACATGTAGAGACGTTAAACTGAGGTCAATATGGACATGGACATGTAGAGACATGTTGAACTGGGGTCACCATGGACATGGACATGTAGAGACATGTTGAACTGGGGTCACCATGGACATAACATATAGAGACATGTTGATCATCAGCTTTTAACACCATCCAGCCACATCTCTTGGCGCACAAACTTTTATCCTTAATGTCAGACCCAGGCTTATCCTGTGGATCACAGATTTCCTCATCTCCAGATCCCAGTCAGTGCGCTATCAATCTGTCATGTCATCTGTCCTCTTTTGCTCCACAGGTTCCCCTCAAGGTACCGTTCTTTCTCCTTTGGTACAGAAGAAACACCAGTCATTAAATATTCAGATGATACAGCCCTTGTAGACCTTTCCAATTCTGATGTAACATATTTTGATGAAGTTGAGCGTTTCAGCACCTGGTGTAAAGAAAATTATCTTGAGCTTAACGTAAAAAAAAACAAAGGAGATGATCATAGATTTTAGGAAAGCGGAAAATTATGTGCCTGATCTTTATTGATGGAGAAAAAGTGGAACGGGTAGAGGAATACAAATATCTGGGCACAACGTTAGACAATAAGCTCACTTTCATACACACACCACAGTCCCGTATACAAAAAATGCCAAACCAGAATGCATTTCCTACGCAAATTGAGGAATCTGCATGTCCAGCCAAAAATTCTTAAAACATTTTACAGGAGTTTTATTGAGTCTGTCTTGACTTTTTCATGCATTTGCTGGTATGGAAATCTTAATTTGAAAAACAGCAAAACTTTGGATAGCGTTGTGAACATCTGTGGTAAGATTGTTGGTGAGAGACAGGAGAGTATGAGTGAGTTGTATGAAAGGCGTGCGGTCACAAGGCTCGTGCGATTGTTAGTGACAGTGGGCATACGCTTGCGCGACAGTTTGAGCTCCTTCCATCAGGCAGACGATTTTGTGTCCCAGAGCTAAGCTGATGCGCACAAAAAAGAGCTTTGTGTTCAAATCCATTGCGCTTTTAAACAAACACAGCGTGTAAGAAGAGGCGGTGGATCACCTGTGACAAGCATGTGCGCGGGTGTGTATGTCTGTGAGAGCAAGCGGGAAAGTATAGATGCTGGAGTGTGGGTGTGTGTGTGTTATGTGTGCATGTCCTGGAACAGTGAGGAATAGAAATGTCTGGAATATGTCTTATCTTAATGATTTTTTGAAATAATGATCCTCTCTCTCTCTCTCTCTCTCTCTCTCTCTCTCTCTCTCTCTCTCTCTCTCTCTCTCATACGTGCACACATTTTATATATATAATTAATTATGAGTGGCTGATGCATGCCTTATTTGCACTACCAAAAAGGAGAAAGATTCAATTCCCATTTTGGTGTTACACGCATGTTTATTTATTGTTTGAAAGTAATTTTGATTTTCAGTGTCACGTTTGTAACTATAAACATGTATGTCTTAACTTTTAGGGCAGCGGTCACAAATGTAATTTCTCTTGTAACGAGAGATAATAAAGTTTTCTGAATCTGACATGTTGAACTTTGTTTCCCATGGGCATAGACGTGTAGAGGACATGTTGAACTGGGGTCATCATGGGCATGAAGTAGACAGGTTGAACTGGGGTCACCATGGACATGGACATGAAGAGAACATGTTGAACTGGGGTCATCGTGGGCCTGAAGTAGACAGGTTGAACTGGGGTCACCATGGACATGAAGAGTACATGTGGAACTGGGATCATCATGGACATAAAGAGGGCATGTTGTATTGGGGTTATGGGCATGAAGAGGACATGTTGAATTGGGGTCACCATGTACATGAAAAGGACAAGTCGAACTGGGGTCACTAAGGACATAGACATGAAGAGGACATGTTGAACTGGGGTGACCATGCACATGAAGAGGACATGTTGAACTGGGGTCGCCATGAACATAGACATGAAGAGGGCATGTGTTACTGGGGTCACCTTGGGCATGAAGAGGACATGTTAAACTGGGGTCACCATGGCCATGAAGAGTACATGTTGAACTGGGGTCACCATGGCCATGAAGAGGACATGTTGAACTGGAGTCACCATGGGCATGAAGACGAGATGTTGAACTAGGGTCACCATGGGCATAAAGAGGACATGTTAAATTGGGGTCATCATGGGCATAGACATGAAGATGACATGTTGAACTGGGGTCACCATGGACATGCGGAGGACATGTTGAACTGGGGTCACCAGGGGCATGAAGACGACATGTTAAACTGGGGTCACCATGGACATGCAGAGGACATGTTGAGCTGGAATCACCATAGGCATGAAGAGGACATGTCATGTTGAACTGGGGTCACCATGCACATAGACGTGAAGAGGACATGTTGAATTGGGGTCACCATGGGCATGAAGAGGACATGTTGAACTGGGGTCACTATGGGCATGAAGAGGACAAGTTGAACTGGGGTCACCATGGGCATGAATAAGAGATGTTGAACTGGGGTCACCATGGACATAGACATGGTATAGGACAGGTTGAACTGGGGTCACCCTGGACATAGACATGAAGAGGACACGTTGAACTGGGGTCACCCTAGACCCTAGACATGACATGAAAAGGGCATGTTGAATTGGGGTCACCCTGGACATAGATATGAAAAGGACATGTTGAACTGGGGTCACAATGGACATGGTCATGAAGAAGACATGTTTAAAAACGGGTTCACCATGGACATAGATATGTAGGGGGCATGTTGAACTGGGGTCACCCTGGACATAGACATGAAGAGGGCATGTTGAACTGCGGTCACTATGGTCATAGGTATGTAAGGGACATGCTGAACTTGGGTCACCATGGACATATAGAGGATATGTTGAACTGGGGTCACCATGGGCATGTAGAGGCCATGTTGAACTGGGGTCACCATGGGCATGTAGAGGACATGTTGAACTGGGATCATCATGGACACAAAGAGGACATGTTGGACTGGGGTCACCATGGGCATGTAAAGGACATGTTGAACTGGGGTCACTATAGGCATGAAGAGGACATGTTGAACTGGGGGTCACCATGGGCATAAAGAGGGCATGTTAAACTGTGGTCACCATGGGCATAGACATGAAGAGGACATGTTGAACTGGGGTCACCATGGACATGCAGAGGACATGTTGAACTGGGGTCACCATAGGTATGAAGAGGACATGTCATGTTGAACTGGGGTCACTATGGACAAAGACGTGAAGAGGGCATGTTGAACTGAGGTCACCATGGGCATGAAGAGGACATGTTGAACTGGGGTCACCATGGACATGTAGAGGACATGTTGAACTGGGGTCACCATGGGCATGAAGAGGACATGTCATGTTGAACTGGGGTCACCATGGACATAGACATAAAGAGGACATGTTGAACTGGGGTCACCATGGACATAAAGAGGACATGTTGAACTAGAGACAACATGGACATACACAGGTATGGTACATGTTGAACTGGGGTCACCCTGGACATAGGCATGAAAAGGACATGTTGAGCTGGGGTCACCCTGGACCTGGACATAGACATGTATAGGACATGTTGAACTGGGGTCACCATGGACATGCAGAGGACATGTTGAACTGGGGTCACCATGGGCATGAAGAGGACATGTTAAACTGGGGTCACCATGGACATGTAGAGGACATGTTGAACTGGGGTGACCATAGGCATGAAGAGGACATGTCATGTTGAACTGGGGTCACCATGGAAATAGACGTGAAGAGGACATGTTGACCTGGGGTCACCATGGCTGAAGAGGACATGTTGAACTGGGGTCACCATGGGCATGAATAGGACATGTTGAACTGTGGTCACCATGGCCACAGACAGGGTATAGGACATGTTGAACTGGGGTCACCCTGGACATAGATATGAAAAGGACATGTTGAACTGGGGTCACCCTGGACATAGCCATGTATAGGGCATGTTGAACTGGGGTCATCATGGACATAGATATGTATGGGGCATGTTTAACTTGGGTCACCGTAGACATATAGAGGATATGTTGAACTGGGGTCACCATGGGCATGTAGAGGGCATGTTGATCTGGGGTCGTCCTGGTCATTCAGAGGACATGTTGAACTGGGGACACCATGAACATTTAGAGGACATGTTGAACTGGGGTCACATGAATATGTACAGGACATGTTGAATTGGGGTCATCATGGACATGAAGAGGACATGTTGAACTGGGGTCACCATGGACATGTAAAGGACATGTTGAACTGTGGTCACCCTGGACATTTAGAGGACATGTTGAATTGGAGTCACCATGGACATGAAGAGGATATGTTGAATTGTGGTCATCAATGGCATGTAGAGGACATGTTGAACTGGGGTCATCATGGACATGCAGAGGACATGTTGAACTGCGGTCATCATGGACATGAAGAGGACATGTTGAACTGGGGTCACCATGGGCATGTAGAGGACATGTTGAACTGGGGTCATCATGGACATGAAGAGGACATGTTGAACTGGGGTCACCATGGGCATTTAGAGGACATGTTGAACTGGGGTCATCATGGACATGGAGGACATGTTGAACTGGGGTCATCATGGACATGAAGAGGGCATGTTGAATGTGGTCACCATGTTGGGGACATGTTGATCTGGGGTCACCATGGACATGAAGAGGACATGTTGAACTGGGGTCATCATGGGCATGTAGGGGAAATGTTGATCTGGGGTCACCATGGACATGAAGAGGACATGTTGAATTGGTTTTATCATGGGCATGTAGAGGACAAGTTGAACTGAGGTCACCATGGACATGAAGAAGACATGTTGAATTGGGGTCACCATGGACACGAAGAGGACATGTTGAATTGGGGTCATCATGGACATGAAGAGGACACGTTGAATTGGGGTCACCATGGACATGTAGAGGACATGTTCAACTGGGGTCACCATGGACATAGACATGAAGAGGACATGTTGAACTGGGGTCACCATGGACATGAAGAGGACATGTTGAACTGGGGTCATCATGGTCATTTAGAGGACATGTTGAACTGGGGTCATCATGGTCATTTAGAGGACATGTTGAACTGGGGTCACCATGGTCATTTAGAGGGCATGTTGAACTGGGGTCACCATGGTTATGTAGAGGACATGTTGAACTGGGGTCATCATGGACATGTAGAGGACATGTTGAACTGGGGTCATTATGGACATGAAGAGGTCATGTTGAACTGGGGTCATCGTGGGCATGTAGAGGACATGTTGAACTGGGTCACCATGAGCATGTAGAGGACATGTTGAACTGGGGTCATCATGGACATGTAGAGGACATGTTGAACCGGGATCATTATGGACATGAAGAGAACATGTTGAACTGGGGTCACCCTGGACATAGACATGTATAGGACATGTTTAACTGGGGTCACCATGAACATAGATATGTATGAGATATGTTTAACTTGGGCCACCATAGACATGTAGAGGATATGTTGAACTGAGGTCACCATGGGCATGTAGAGGACATGTTGAACTGGGGTCACCCTGGACATTTAGAGGACATGTTGAACTGGGGTCACCATGGACACAAAGAGGACATGTTGAACTTGGGTCACACGGATATGCACAGAACATGTTGAATTGGCGTCATCATGGACATGAAGAGAACATGTTGAACTGGTCACCATGTACATAGATATGTAAGGGACATGTTGAACTGGGGTCACCATGGGCATGTAGAGGACACGTTGAACTGGGGTCACCATGGACATGAAGAGGACATGTTGAAATGGGGTCACCATGAACATGTAGAGGACACTTTGAACTGGGGTCACCATGGACACAAAGAGGACACGTTGAACTGGGGTCACCATTGACATGTAGAGGACACGTTGAACTGGGGTCATCATGGACATGAAGAGGACATATTGAATTGGGGTCACCATGGGCATGTAGAGGACACGTTGAACTGGGGTCACCATGGACATGAAGGGGACATGTTGAATTGGGGTCACCATGGGCATGTAGAGGACACGTTGAACTGGGGTCACCATGGACATGAAGAGGACATGTTGAATTGGGGCCATCGTGGGCATGTAAAGGTCATGTTGAATTGGGGTCACCATGAGCATGTAGAGGACATGTTGAACTGGGATCATCATGAGCATGTAGAGGACATGTTGAACTGGGGTCATGATGGACATGTAGAGGACATGTTGAACTGGGGTCACCATGAGCATGTAGAGGACATGTTGAACTGGGGTCATGATGGACATGTAGAGACATGTTGAACTGGGGTCATCATGGACATGAAGAGGACATGTTGAATTGGGGTCACCATGGACATGAAGAGGACATGTTGAACTGGGGTCACCATGGGCGTGTAGAGGACATGTTGAACTGGATCATGATGGACATGTAGAGGACACGTTGAATTGGGGTCACCATGGACATGAAGAGGACATGTTGAATTGGGGTCACCATGGACATGTAGGGGACATGTTGAACTGGGGTCATGATGGACATGAAGAAGACATGTTGAATTGGGGCCTCGTGGACATGAAGAGGACATGTTGAATTGGGGTCACCATGGACATGTAGGGGGCATGGTGAATTGGGGTCATGATGGACATGAAGAAGACCTGTTGAA
>JADBJO010000525.1:445000-482500 GCA_016801955.1 Conus betulinus | reverse complement strand
ACAGGAAGCTCTTCTGGATGGTCCCTGCAATGGAGGATACTTCACCACCGCGTTAAGACAAGAAGTCCCATCTCCAGACCATCAGACGAACGGAGGCTCTAGCGCTCTCGATGAGGACTTCAATCCGCAGGGAGCGACAGCCAGGGACGCAGGTTCTGGCGAGCCAGGACCTGGGGACCTCTGGGATGTCATGCTGCTTCACGACGACGAAGACGACGACATTGAACGTAAAGCTGAGCGGCTGGGCGACATCCTGAGGGCTGTGTGCGGACTGAGAGTGGTCATACGAAATGAAAACTACTTCCCCGGGAGCAAGGAGCTCGGCTCCCTCCTGTCCAACATCGAGAAAAGCCGGATCGTTGTGGTCATGCCTGGACAGGAGAGTGCGAGTGACGTGTTTGACAAGTGCGTCAGTGCGGCCGCCATGAAGGCGTCCACCGTCGTTCTGCTGACCGAAGGGGTCGGACCGGATGCCATACCACCGGAGGTGAACACACACCGCGTCATCGCGCCATGGACTGTCCTGCAGAGTTATTTGCTCCTGATGTAGATGTCGCTGGTCCGTGCACACCAGAACTGACCGGCGCCGTCAGTCGTCTGATCAAGTTCTTTGCCAACAGAGGTTGAATTTTGCGTTGAACGCTTTCCACGTTCACAAGAAAAAAACATTACGGAGAAGGTGGCGTATGCTATTAGGCGCCAAAGCATGGTTTAATATGTGGAAAAACTGTAAGATACGGCGATTTCACATCTTAGATTCGTTTCACTTCTTTTTCCCCGAAAAAAAAAAAAAAAATCCTAGCTTGTTTGTGAATTAACTCATGATATACTCCACTGGTTTTGTTTAACATGCTTTTGTTTTCTTTTTTGTGGATTCTGATCATATTCTCCAACTTTACGGTTTCAAGCTTTCATTTGTTTTTTTGCTTTCCCTGACTTACTGGCACGCGCGCGCGTGCGTGCATGCGTACATGTGTGTGTGTGTGTGTGTGTGTGTGTGTGTGTGTGTGTGTGTGTGTGTGTGTGTGTGTGTGCGCGCGCGAGCGCAAACATTTTCAAAGATTATCTCCAATGATTTACCTACTTTTCGCAGTGTACATTTTGAGATTGCCTTCACAGAGATTTGTTTTGATTGACTGGCTGATGAATTGAGAGTAAGTGATTGAGTGTGTGAGCAAGCACTAGCACGTGCGCGTTTGTGTGTGTATTAATATTTTCATTTTGAATATGAATGGTGTGTTCACATATTCAGTGTATAGGCTAACCTTTTTCTTAATATTTTTTCTTTTTTTTTTCCCTTGAATTTTCTTTCTATTTGTATTTTTCCCGGTTTTTAAATGTCGTCTTCGGGGTGTTCCTGATCATAATTTACACACAGTGTTTCCTTGATATTTCTGGTTTACCTGCTTCAACTGTTGGGTGAGATAAAGAAAATAACAACAATAAGAATAACAACAACAACAACAACAACAACAACAACGGAACCAGTGGCATGATTACAAACGATAGCCAATATAGTTCTTCTTTTATTCGTGATTCTTTGTAACATGCACACACACACAAAAAAAAGAATCTTTGACCGATCAAGCCAACGGTACCTGCACGTGCGAGTTTTGCTTATAACGTGTATTGATGAGTTGGTGTTTGAGCAGAATTACACAAAAATAACGACCTGATTTTACTCGAACTGGGTGAAAAGATGAAACATGGCGCGAGAACTGAGACATTAAATGTCGATGTGGATCCGAGGTGTTCGTGCTTAAAACATCAGAGATTGTAGCACAGTTTCCAGTGTATTTGTGCAGGCGTTTGATTATATTCCCTACGATTTGGTTATGTATTCTAAAATTTTGTAATATGTTCCAAGTTTTAGTGATATGTTCTACAATGTCAACTTCTATTCTGAAGAATATACCTGTCTGTGTATTTCATTCATGCACTTTTGTGGCTTTATTTTATGCCTCCTCTTCTAGTTTTGTATGTCTTCATAGCATTGGTAGCAAAGGATAGAATGAACCTATCTTTTATAGACGAAACAACTGGGTACATTCCTAAATGTATGTTTGACACGACTGTAGGTACTTTTTTGTGTGTGTGTGTGCGTTTGTTTTCATTTTTGTAAGATCAGGTTTTCATCCTGTTTCTATTTCTTATATCCAGGATTTCGTGGTCTTTTTTCACTCTAAGCACCTATCATTCTTTTAAAATTTATGAAAAGAAAAAAAAAGAAACATAAGCAGTTTGTGTTACTTACATATCGGATGTGCGTCCTTTCTTTTGTGATTGTGTTATAGTTATGCTTACAATCCTGATTCACAGCATCAGTTTTTCTTACCATCATACTTTTTTTCAGAGATTTTGTGTATACATTTGTAACTTTTATATAAACTGTCACTGAAAATTTATGTTTTCTGTTTCAACTGTTTTCTAGAAATGTATCAAAAGACATATATGTATTCCAAATATTGTTGAAAATTATAGTTTCCAATGCTTACTCGGCGACATATTTGATGATGTTTTGATGTTGACAATTCGCTTAATATCTCACCCCCTCCCTTTCTTAAGTTTTTAGTGTTCATAATAACATATCAAATAATTATACTTCCATATCCATTATGACGTGTAAACCTGACAGCTTAATCTAACTGCTGTAATGGCTGAATCCAATAATTGCGTCGATTTTCACAATAAGCGGACGTTTGTTTTGTGTCTCCCGTTCAAGTAGAAAAAAAGGTACAGTAAGACTTGTTACCCGGTGATGATATTGAGTGGCTGACCCGTGTTTTGTTTTTACTGTTTTTTCTTTCGGTTGTAGCTTTTTTTTTTGGTTTTGTTTTTGTTTTGTGAATGTATTTCCCTCCACGGGGATGCTGAGCTCCTTTCAATGAGAATTGTATCCCCACAGTCTGAAAATTTTTACGCTAACAACTTTCCCTTTGCTGTAATTCTCTTGATTCTGTATTTTTTTAACTGTTGTGAACGATACATACATATATGTATGTATGTATGTATGTATGTATTGATTGATAGATAGATAGATAGATAGATAGATGTACACACACACACACACACACACACACACACACACATACACACACACGCGCGCGCGCGCGCGCGCGCGCGCGCACACACACACACACACATACACACACACACACACACACACACACACACACACACACACACACATATATATATATATATATATATATATATATATATATATATATATATATCCCCAGTACTTATTAATTTTGTCCAACATATTGTTTGGTCAGTCAGTGGAAGATTGCATTTCTCAGGAGATGCATGTAATGGCTATTCTGCACGATTCTCAGCGGTTGTCAACAAGTATGTGACTGACAATGTATGGGTTATTGAACAGTAGAGCTGATCACTCTGACTGTAGACAGCTTTTGATCTCCCTTGTGTCATCAAATGGATCCCCAAGCATTGGCTCAAAGATTTCCCCTTTTATTTATATCACTCTTTGCATAATGGGTTTAATTTTTCAACAGTTTACACCATTATAGCGCTTTCTTCTCATTTTACTATATAACCCTTCTCTGGTTGGTTTGGGGTGCCGTTGGCTTCTGTTTTTGAACCCTCGATGGTGAGAATACCACAGAATTATAGACTGTGGTGTATCTCCATTTGATGCCAAGGGAGAACCGACACAATCACCCGTGCCTCAGTGATGAGTCCGAATCAGCCGACGAAAGGTCACTGAGCAGATGACATGCTGGACCATAATGGTCCCCTCAGGATGCTAGAGAAAAAAAGATGTATCTATAATCTATCGTTCCCTAACTTCTTATTCCAGGTTTCTTTCTCTCACAAGCCCCCAGCCCCCCCCCCCCCCCCCCCCCCCCCCCCTCCTCCCACCCCCCACCCCACATTGATAAATCTGCATGTGTTATTGACCGTTTCTGTAGCACCATAAGGACCCCCCTCTCTCTCTCTCTCTCTCTCTCTCTCTCTCTCTCTCTCTCTCAGAGCTATTGTGTTGTTTTTACCCATTACTGATTTGTCAACGTATTTTACACGCACACGCGTCTGTGCCTTGACTTTTGTGTCTTACAGATCAGGTGTCGTGAGTTGTTTAGATAATTATGTATTTAGATAATTATGCATATAGGTTGTGGTCTTTGTTGGTATGTGCGGTTTTCCCCCGGGCACATGATTTTCTTTTCCACGTGTGTTCGGATGGGTCGTGATAAAATTTAAAAATGAAAACAGACTTACGCACGTTGCGAGTGGCTCAATACATGAACAGCATGGATCAGTATAGAGGACTTGAAAATTGAATCTTGTAATGCTTGTGTATATCTTGCTCTTAAACACACACACACACACACACACACACACACACACACACACACACACACACACCACACACACACACAGAGAGAGAGAGAGAGAGAGAGAGAGAGAGAGAGAGAGAGAGAGAGGAGAGAGAGAGAGAGAGAGAGACTCGCAAACGCACGCACACTCAGGTTAGTAAATGGAAGTACACTTAACACCCTTCTCCCCGCTCACCTCCCCTTTTACGTCAATTCGCATTTAGCCTATCTTCACGCAACATGCAAGCACTCACAAACATGGCTTGCGCGCGCATGCACGCACACATAAGCACACATATTCATATATCTATATGCATAAGATTCTTTTTGTTGTATCAGAATGGCAAAAGCAAAGAAATCAGCCGACATCTTGCTCAAAAGAAGCGAGTGCTTTAAGACTGCACAGTGCAGAGGAGTTGGTCAACCAACATATAAACTGGTCATTATTGGGGTACCCACACACCCCAAGCATTGGAATCAAAATGAAAATCAAAAACTGATTTCATTTAAAGCGTCAAGCACTATGCTGTTTGAGATGACTTCACACGGTCAGACGTGTCCAGAAACATGTTTTCATGGCATGATAAGGATGCCGCATGAAAGTCCACGAGTGGCTCAACAGAGATTCGATCTAAAATCAAGCATTACATTGTTTGGGAGGAAGTTGTACTTAAAGACCTATCCAGAAATGCATGTTTTTTAGCTGTACGATAAGAATGACAAGGTAAGTGCGGGAGTGGCTCAGCTTTAGAAGACTGTTCCTACACTGAGCCACCAAAAGAAATGGTTTCTTGCTAAAAAGACAAATTCGGGGTCCATTTTCGGTCCAGTTATTTTCAGAGTGATTTAATCTTCTGTTGTGCTTCGGGAGCTAGAGAGGAAATAATTTCACTTTCTTTTTTTCTTTTCTTTTTCTTTTCGTTGCTAATAATGTAGGAAGTATGAGAATGCTCCCCCACACCCATCCCAGTGTATGTACGGTATGAGGCCCATGTTATTCGCATTGCGACATATCACTCCTCAGTGTAACACCTCCCATATTTACTTTTTTTTTTTTTTTTTTCGTTTTTATTATTTTCTTTTCCTTCTGTCGTTCCTTTCTTCTCTTTTTTTTTTTTTTTTTTTTTAATTTCCGTTATGCCTCCCTTAATACCCCTCGCTCTTCCATGTTTTCCGCACAGGCTTATATTACCGCTCTGGGAATGAACAGTAGACGATCGTAGGGTTGTGGTACACTTTTCGACCTAATTCACTTCCAAAGGTGTCTTACACATTCGCCAACAACATCACAGGTGTCGGTTACATCAGTTATTGACCGTTTGTAGCACCATAAGGACCTCTCTCTCTCTCTCTCTCTCTCTCTCTCTCACACACACACACACACACACACACACACACACACACACACACACACACACACGCACACACACACACACACACACACGTCTGTTTGTCCCTCTGTCGATTGCATACTTGTTTCTGTATCCATATGCAGAATAAACTACTGGTTGTTCAGCTTTTATGATATGTTTGTTTATTTTCTAGTAAGCATGTGTCTAAGTGGATATGAAAAAATTCGCACGTGCAATATTGATTGCGTACCTTTCAGTGGGTATGCAAGTGTGTGTGTGAGTGTGTGTGTGTGTGTGTGTGTGTGTGTGTGTGTGTGTGTGTGTGTGTGTGTGTGTGTGTGTGTGTGTGTGTGTGTGTGTGTGTGTGTGTGTGTGTGTGTGTGTGTGTGTGTGTGTGTGTGTGTGTGCGTGCGTGCGTGTATGTATTACAGTCCACGAAATAATCGCCAGATCGCGAGAGTAATTAACAACACACATCCAGAAGGAACAACTCTGCCCAGAGACAAAGGAAGGAGTAATCTGAGGAGCACCATCACAAAATAAGAGAACAAGTAAAAAAAAAAAAAAAAACGAACATTCGAACCGAGACGAATTGCGAAGATCAATCCCAGAAGGTCAATAAGGCAATACAAGAGCGAGATAAAAAAAAAAAAAAAAAATCTAAAAAGAAAAAAAAAATGAATACGAATTTTAAAAAGACGTACTCCTTCTACTCCTTACTTAACCAGAGAGAGAGAGAGAGAGAGAGGAGAGAGAGAGAGAGAGAGAGAGAGAGAGAGAGAGAGAGAGAGAGAGAGAGAGAGAGAGAGAGGAGAGAGAGAGAGAGAGAGAGATTTATGCTTATAATTCACTTTTTCAACTTTTTTTCTCACGAAGGAAAGAAAACGAAGAAGTGAGAGAAGAGAACAGTTCCATTATATCCCCTCAACATTTCTTTTTCTTTCTTCTTTCTTTATTGAGTAGGAAAATGCTGCGCAGAGGAGAAATGTGAAATGTGAATGAGAGAGAGAGAGAGAGAGAGAGAGAGAGAGAGAGAGAGAGAGAGAGAGAGAGAGAGAGAGAGACAGACAGACAGACAGACAGACAGACAGACAGAGACAGACAGACACAGACAGACAGACGAACTGACAGACGACAGACACAGATGAGATGGCTAAGAAACATGCAGAGAGGAGATCGTTCGTAGCATGTACATTCTCAACGTGTAAACTGAAAATATCCCGGCACACATGAAACCAAAACTTCGCGGAAAAACCCAACCGCTTATAAATAGATAGCACGTAACAGGAAAAAACCCCGACGCTTCGAAGTCATCAGCGTCGGTTATTTTGAAACGTTACGTAAAGACTGATTAGATCACTGTAGCAACAACAACAACAACAACAACAACAGGAGGCATCTATTTTGCTTGGTAGCAGACGACCGGCTATCCTCACCAGCTTGCATTGGGCAACAGAAAGCCGAACGGGGTGGTTTCGTGTGGTTTGAGTCCGCTGGTCTCTACGGTGCTTGGGTGATGTGTTTGTCTGTTCCCGAGTCAGGAACTACATTAGGTGAGTAACTTCACTTGGCCACTTGAGAGAGCGAGTTTGAAGGAGCGTGTATGTGTGTGTGCGTGCGTGCGTGCGTGCGTGCGTGCGAGCGCGCGCGCGCGCGCATGTGTGTCTGTGTGTGTGTGTAAAAACAAAAGAAGGGGAAGAAGGAAAGGGTGCAAGAAAGAAACCGAGCAGTTGTGCGCGTGCTTACAAACTTTCACATAATTATGTTGGCATGTGCATGTGACTGCACACTTTCGTGTGTGGGCCCTATATGTGTCTAAACGCGCGCGCGCGCGAGTGTGTGTGAGTGGAGGGGAGGGGGGAAAAAACAGAGAAAGAGAGGGACACACAAAGTGAGACAGAGTCAAAAGAAAAAGAAGAAGAAGAGAGAGAGAGAGAGAGAGAGAGAGAGAGAGAGAGAGAGAGAGAGAGAGAGAGAGAGAGAGAGAGAGTGTTGTGTGTGTGTGTGTGTGCGTGTGCATGTGACAACGAGATATGTGCGCGCGTTTGTACTGCGTGTGCACGCATCTGTCTCATTGTCTGTCTGTCCGTGCGTTTGTGCATGTGCGTGCAAACTTCGTTCGACATTCCTTTCGTTTTTTTTGTTTTGTTTTGAACGATCTATTTTTAATCAATAAGGAGTGCTTTTAGAAGAAATATGCAATTCTTTGGTGTTTTTAGTTTTCAGTTTTCAAATTGTGTCTGAGAGAGAGAGAGAGAGAGAGAGAGAGAGAGAGAGAGTGAGAGAGAGAGAGAGGGAGACAGAGAGAGCGAGATAGTCAGAGAGAGAACGTTCAGATTTTGTGTGTGTGTAGGCTATATGTGTGTGTATGTGTGTGCGCGCGCACGCGCGCGCGCGCGCGTGTGTGTGTGTGTGTGTACGCGCGCGCGCGCGTGTGTGTGTGTGTCTGTGTGTGTCTGTGTGCGTGTGTGTGTCTGCATGTGTCCATGTTTATGTGTGTGCGCGCGCATTTATGTGTGTGTGTGCGCGCGCACACTCTCGTACATGAACGTTTATAAATATGTTAATTATAGCAGGACATAAGCGAGCACAGAAGCACTTACACACATACGCACACGCACACACACGCACATGCAAGCACGCGCGCGCGCATCCGCATCCGCATACACGCGCGCACGACCACACACACACACACACACACACACACACACACACACACACACACACACACAACAAACACACACACTCACACACACACACATGCTTTGAACATGCTGAGCAACTAATGCCATCTTCATGAAATTGTAAGTATAGTAGATCTACATATAGATATACATAAAGCTTGCCGGCCGACACCTTTCAGTGCGGATCTATCTCACCTAGTCTGAGCATATAAAATCGGCTGTATATTTATCTATGGTGAGTTCAGTTCATAAGCTTACTCTTTGCCATCTATAGGATGTTTAGTTGACGTGATATACTATCTATTTATACACCCATCTATTGTATGAGGGAAGTCCAGTTACCGTTATTTTTCATCTATTTAAACACCAATGTACAATACCTGGAAAACCTGTTAATGTCATATTCTATTTCAACACCAACGTGCTATATTTGGGGAGTCGGTTAATCTCATCTCATCTACTATTTACATAAATGTACAATGGGTGGGGTGGGATGGGGGATGGGGGAAGGAAGGCTGTGTGTTATGTTCAGTTAATGTTGTATATTATCTGTTCATAGTCCAATGTGCTATGCATGAGAAGCTCAATTAAACTTCATTTACCATCTGTTTGTACACCACAGTTCAATACTGAGCGATTTCAAACTCTATTTTCGCAAGAGAACGACAGAAAAGCCGAAGCGCAACAATGGACCATCTGCGTTGAAAGCGAATCCAGTTACGCGAAACCGAAAGTAGAACTGAAAGTCCTGTCTGGGAATCGTTGACAGTTTCTCGGTAACAAAACAAAAAGAAAAAAAAAAAAAAAAACCGAAAGAAGAATGAGAACGCGATTAAAAGTCCACGGCCACGGTTACAGTTTAGGCCCAAAACGCTATATATTCTCTATTGCACTCAAAGCTGCGCCTGGCTTTTGTTCAGCCATTACCAAAACATATTAATCGCACAGACCTGCCCTTGACCCATACCATACCTGACTCGGAGACATGTCTGTTACTTTTTCTATGCAAACACGATCCACATGACCCTTCATTTTCCTGTGGTCTGTTAGACTTTTTACTCCAAAATCCTTGTGCCCTACCAATGGCGTTGAAACACAAGGAATCCACCAGCCATGCATCATTCTGCTATTTTCGCTGACATAAGGCATTGAACTAATTCACAGTGAATGATACGCCACATTGGTACCGTTCAAACAGGCGCTGTGGTCAATGGCAACGGATGCCGAAGATCCCCAGGTTCAAATTCCAGAGGATTGGTGTGTGTGTGTGTGTGTGTGTGTGTGTGTGTGTGTGTGTGTGTGTGTGTGTGTGAAGGAGGGCGGGGGAGGATGGGGGGGGGTCTGTCTGTGTGTCTTTGCGCTCTTTGAAGTCTCCATTTGTCAGCTAACGTCTACTCTATCTTCTTTCGTCCTTTCAAGTGTTTACTGTCTTTATTGTTTTCTATAGTTTTACACGTCACTAACTTTTCGTTCAAGCCAAGCTTCAAACATAAGAAAGAAAGAGAAAAAGAGAAATGAAAATAAATACAATGTCCTGTCATCAGAGTTTAGGTTTTAGTCTTGCATTCAAGAAGACCAAAGCAGAAAAATCACTGCAACTAAACACTGGGAATCCTTTTAAGACACTACAGAGCCAGAGCGACACTACACAGAGCCAGAGCGAAGAAAATTAGGCGAAAATGAATGTGAACTTTCTTTCAGTTTGAGGTAGCTCGGCCTGCAATTTGACTTTAACTGTCCTAACTTCTAATCTTCCTTTGTAACTCCGAATGTTTCAGAGAGTTTCCGCATCAACCATGGATCTCTTCAAGCAAGATGGCAAGAGAGAAAGACAGCGAGTACTGGAAGCTCTCGAGCAGTATCCCTATTCATTCAAGATGAAAGACATCGGCCTGGTCAAACCCAGCGCTTTTGAGGCACTGCGGAATGATTTGAAGGCAGGGCTTAATGCTGGTTACAGCACATCTTTGCAAACTGCTTCAGCACGCAATCTTCTGGCGTTTGCCTTGTTTCAACTGGGTGAACATCCCAAACGCCTTGAAAGAAATCAAGGAAGTGTTGAAGATGGATGATCAGCGGAACAACATCGTGTCCCTGGCCAACAAAGCCTACATGTTCAGCTTGTTGTGTTCGTTTTGATGATGCAGAAGAAACTTTAGATGAGCTGGATGAACTGCGAGAAAGTCCTGAATTTGGTTATCTCTCCTGGTCAAAGCGAAAGCGGAGTTAGCGGCCAGCTACATGCGATTCGGGCCGAGGTTCAACCAGCATGCCGTCAACGCTTTCCGGAGGTCCTTCTAGAAGCCAAGGAGCCAGAGGTCTGGATGTGGAAGTACTGTCTGGCAGTCACCTATCGGCATGCTCTAGACTTGCAGCACGCTCCGTATCTCTCACGTGGACAGTACACAGTCACTCACGAGGGCACACTCAAGCTTTTCAAGGAGGTTATCAACAGTGAACCAACCGCAGGAGAAGAAGCAGCTCATAGAAATCTGAAGGCAAACGCCTATGCAGAAATGGCACTCCTTTTACGCTTAACATGGGACAAGACTTCAGAATATCATCTCTGCTCACAGGCGCAAACGGGTCCTTTGCATGCTGCAAGACAGCGCTAAAACTCGACGACAACAACGACGCGTCTGTTCTGTGGAAATCAGGCAAGATATACCGTAACTACAAAGATCTGTTCAAGTCACGGAAGTTGCTGGAAAAGGGCCGTGAGTCTGCACCCTTCCTCGGCTGCTTATCATCACCTGGGGCTGACTTACAAAGCCATGGCCACCAGCCTGCAGTACGGAAAACTGAAAACCAGGAGAGGTGGGAGAAGACAGAAAGAAAGAAGAAAAAAGCAAGAGAAGAGAAGACGAAATGTGAACAAGCAGAGAAGGGTGATGCGATTCAACATGATGTCACTCCGGGTCATACTGTTCCTGTCTCTGGACAAGTCATCAGACAGCATGAACGGATGGAACGGATCAAGAAAGCAGTCAAGTCACCGGATGACGCCACACAGTTTGATTCACAAGAACGAAATGTTTTGCTGGCTGTTGAAAACCTGAAAAAGGCGATAGGAATTCAGTGCAAGAGAAAAAACTCCAGAGCAGCCTATGATCTTGCACTGCTCTATAAATCTATGAAAGATTTCGACAGCGCCACAGAAACCTTCAACTCAATAGTCTTCAGGAAAAAAAAAACGGTGAGATCGCCACCCCATCGGGTCTGCTGGATCACATAACATCTCTTGACCAAATGGGGTTGATAAAGAAGCAAATGGCAGATGAAGAAACAAATGAGAGGAGAAGACAGAAATTAAACAAGCAAAGTAAATCCTGTTCGTATGGAGTTTTGTCACTGCTTGCTCGATTTTATTCCCCCGTAGAGGACGTGAAGGACATCTTTGGGCAAATCTTCAACTCACCTGGCGCTCTTCTCAAAGCTACAGACGCCTCAGACCAGAGCGACAGCGCTAAACAGAAGAACAGAGCAAGGATATACTCTATGATAAACAACCATAAACAGGCGTATGCCTGTCTAGCTGATGTGGCACTACAAGAACGTGATGCAGAGTACAAAAAGCTGCAGATCGAGGTCTTTGCAGGAAATGGGGAACACGAAAAAGCTGCTTCTTGTTTGTCCATGTGGTACTCCGAAGTGATCGGACTGTTTGAAAGTCAGCAAAATGTTCACTCCATATTCGACATCTACTTCTACGCCGGCAGGCAAACACTGTCTGACGGTCCTTGCAAATATGAATATTTCACTGAGGCTTTCAGGCATGAAGTCAAACCACCTGTTCAGCAGGCCTTCGGCAACGTTCCCAGCACGTCTGGTGATGACTCCTCCCGTCAGCAGGGAGCTGTGGCCATGGAGATAGGGTCCAGTGACCCAGGTCTGAAGAACTCTGGGACATCATGCTGCTCCATGATGATGAGGACAGTGACATTGAACGCAAAGCTGACAGACTGAAGAATATTCTGGAGACAGCGTGCGGTCTGAAGGTGGTCAGGAGAGATGACAACTTCCTTGAAGGGCACCGGGAGCGCACCTGTATCGTGGACAACATTGGAAAGAGCAGGCTGGTTGTTGTCTTACCAGGAACGCAAGAAAGACTGCCGGAATTTGAGGAGTTCGTGAACACTGCAGCCATGAAAGAATTTGCAGTTCTGCTGACGGAAGGTGTTGGACCTGCGGCCATTCCTTTGGAATTGAAAACCTCACGTCTGCGAGACATGACCTGTCCGGCAGAGTTGTTTGCTCCTGACGTCGATGCTAATGGTCCCTACCCGCCAGAATTCATCAATGCCATTTGTCAATTGTTCAAGTTTTTCGTGAAGCGTGAGTAACGCATCCATTCGAATTCACATGTGCACCCTGTGTCTATTCATACAAAAAAATGAACTGTGCGGTAATGCATTGTCTGACTGTCACTCACCATTTCATTAGCGCACTGGGCTTATGTGTAGGATCATTGCGCACGCAAAGCTTCTTTCTTGTGACCTGTTTATCTGCACTTCTTTTTCAGTGCTTATACATGACATTATACCGAGTGCACCTAAAATAAACCTGTCGTTATGCAGATGTGTTGACTGAAACATGAACATTCTGCTGATCAGCAGTCGAGAAGGATTGAAGGATTCAACCATGCACTTTGGTCGGAGGTTCCTTTCTCTTCTCCCCCCCCCCCCCCCCCCCCCCCCCACACACACACACACACACACACTTCTTTTTTTGCTAATCGTCTGCTTTGTTACATTTCTCGTCTCCCTGTTGATTATCCTCCGCGCGGACGCAGATTTGCGGAGCAGAGACTTGTTTCCGAAATGTTGGTGTGTCAGCGTGTCTGCAAGACGACTGGAAAACGTTGGGCGGACTTCCATGCTGTGTCACTGTTGCCTGCAGGGTCAGTTTTTACAGGGTCAGTATTTACAGGAGATTACACGGTGACCTGTGCAAGGTCAAACCTGACGTAATTCGGGAGAAAGACCGTTGAATACTGTTTACAAGTGAGTAACTTTTTTTTTTAAATCTAGGAGGGGACGCAGTTCTATTTGTATAGGAAACTGCTTAACTGCACGAAAGAAGAGCTCTCTCTCTCTCTCTCTCTCTCTCTCTCTCTCTCTCTCTCTCTCTCTCTCTCTCTCTCTCTCTTTCCAAATATCATATATCCTATCTTTAACTTTATATGCTAATTTGAGCTGAATTCTTTGCCCACCTTTTGCACCAATGTACAGTTGTGGTTTCATGCGTTTGTTTAAGTCATCACTGTCAAAGCTTTTTTTTTTTCCGAATTCTTGTTGTCAAAGGTTTAGGGGATTGCGTCAGTAACCGTGAGCTGAAGATCCGCAGGGCGTGTTTGAGTTGAGAGACAGATGGGAGTGGGTGGTTGTAATTCGGGAAACGAACGGGCAGGACCAGGTCATCATTTTATCCCTGGAACAGGGCACAAGCACCTGAACCACCACTTGTGTAGACCTCTCCCCTGCATCCTGTCCCCTCTCTGCTCCCGTGAAGAAGCAGACTCGACTGCGGGGCACAGTCTCCACACTGTAGAGCCTTCAGGGGCTGCCGGAGCAGACCTGGCCGATGCCCATCGCTGTAGAGCCTTCAGATGGAACAGACCTGGCCGATGCCCATCGCTGTAGAGCCTTCAGATGGAACAGACCTGGCCGATGCCCCATCGCTGTAGAGCCTTCAGATGGAACTGACCTGGCCATCGCTGTAGAGCCTTCAGATGGAACAGACCTGGCCGATGCCCATCATTGTAGAGCCTTCAGATGGAAATGACCTGGCCGATGCCCATCATTGTAGAGCCTTCGGAGGCTGACGGGGCGAGGCATGGCGCTGATGCCCTACACTCTATAAAAGAACCTCAATGGGTCTTCAGTTTGTCACAGATGTGGGCAATAATTCTCCAGGATTGTTCTTAGATTATAGTTCAATGCATCTTGTGTCAGTGGATGTGAGATGTGAATTCATAATGATTTTGCCTGGATAGTTACGAGGCTATTTTTTTCTTCTGTTCTTTTGTTTATTCTTTGGAATCGTTATACCGATATCCGGAAAAGTGTTTGTGTGTGTGTGTGTGTGTGTGTGTGTGTGTGTGTGTGTGTGTGTGTGTGTGTGTGTGTGTGTGTGTGTGTGTGTGTGTGTATTTTGTGAGGTGTGTGTGTGTGTTGTCTTTGTTTTTGAGGGGTATTGAAGGTCTGTCAGAGAGGAGAAAGAAGATGAAAAAGGTCTAAGACTTTTAAGACATGACTCCATATCAGTAGGAAGATACTCTAAGAAGAGTTGGGCAGCAGTTCTTCAGAGATAAAGTCTCCCTTATGCAAGCGTTATAATCCTCAACTCTTTACACTCTATCGGGGCCACATCCAGGTCATGACCTGTTATCGCCTTCGTCACTGCATCCGGGATTCGAACCCGCGCCTCCAGGATAGTCAACGCCTCAAGCTCAGTGGCCTCGACCAGACCCGAGAGATACAGACACGCATCCATTCAGTGGATGAAACTCGACAGTTTGGTTTCAGTCTTCTCATTGAAAACCGTGACATACCCAGCTGGGTGCGAGCTGGTCGGGGGCCGAAAAAATGCCCACTCGTAAATGGCTATGACGGGATTCAAACCCACGATCTACCCGCCCGCAGCACGCGAGACTGTCCACTGAGCCATGACAGCAGATTTCACAAAACTGTAATATGAGTTTTCAATACGTTAAACTCCTATGGAATGCTAATAGCGCAAGAGGTATTACTGGATATGTGACCAAGAAGAAAGCGAGTACACACACATTATCAGTTTGATTTTTATATGAATGTTACTGGTTGCTACTGGTTATTCCCACACATGACTTCGTAGATTTGGCGCACTGCATGTTTATAGGTGATCTAAATATTGGCGTATTTACTTAATAAAAACAACAACAACAACAACAGCAAAACAAACAAACAAAAAAAAACACCTATTACCTTGAAACTATATGAATGATAACACAAAGGACATTACGTTTTTCAAGACTAAAAATCTTTTCTTTGTTTATTTGCTGTCCTTGATATTATATTTTAAGGTGTTGATAATACGTTTTGATATTCATGCTTTCCATCAATAGTGACACCTTTTGTAAATAATATACTGAACTGTTTCGTTGTCGATCATATGGATGTTAACATTTGTGGTTCTACATTCATGTTACTGAAAGTAAATAAGCTTTTCGTTGTGTATCATATGGATGTTGCAATTAGTGGGTCTGTGTTCGTGTTACTGAAAACAGTTAATTTCTTTCATTAGACTACTGCTTCATGTGTTAGTCATAGTCATGTTCACAAGTGTTTTCCCGTAATTGTTGTTAAATTTTTATATCTCTTATCAGTTCAGTTCAGTTCAGTTCAGTTCAGAGGGTTTGTTTAATGTCTTTTCATCACCAGATGATATTAGACACTATCTCTTATCATCTGTGCCCTCTCGGTAGCATTACTTAAGAGCAGTATATGCCAACTCTCAAAACACAGCCACGTCCAGGCCAGTATCGAGAGCGATACCATGTCTGGATACGATGCTAATGTGTCTGAATTTTCTTAATGTTATTTGTCGCCATGCTGTCACCATCGCAAACAGGCACCGGCCACCATATATACCACCAGATGATTACCAGTGTCTAATAGGCACCGGCCACCATTACTTACCAATTTGATTACCAGTGTCTAATAGGCACCGCCACCATTATTTACCAATTTGATTACCAGTGTCTAATGGACACCAGCCACCATTACTTACCAATTGATTACCAGTGTCTAATGGACACTGGGCACCGCCACCATTATATACCAATTTGATTACCAGTGTCTAATGGACACCAGCCACCATTACTTACCAATTTGATTACCAGAGTCTAATAGGCACCGGCCACCATTATTTACCAATTTGATTACCAGTGTCTAAAAAGTTGTTGCATTTGAAAGATAATGTTCGCCCTAGCTGTTCTGGTGATTTTTCTTTTTTTTTTTTTTTTTCTTTGTGTGTGTGTGTGTGTGTGGGGGGGGGGGGGGGGGGGGCTTTTCTTGCTGACAGAGATATATTACATTTCTGAAATATCTACCACCATTGTGTTACAGTTGCTAGAATTATTGCAACATAATAATTGCTTTGTAAACAAGAACGCTGTACATTTAGCTTTCAATCATTTTTGAGACATGGTTTTGTAAACTTGAAAGGGCTTTCAAAGGAAATTAGAAATTTGTTGTTTCAAGAGTTTTAAGGGCATTGGCTGTTTTTCAGTTCTCAAAACTATATTTGTGTAATTTTTGTTGTTCGTTCCTTATCTTATGTAAATAGTGAACTTGGAAACATGCCATTGTTGACACACATGCATGCCATCATTCTTGTTACTTGTTAGCGGTCAGACTTTACTCTAGCACTTCTGTATTTTTTGCTGCAGAAACTGGTGTCAGATTTTGGTTCTAGTACATGTCAACAACAATAAGTAAATCTTTTTTCAGTGATGTAAGAGTTTGTGTTATTTTCTTACTTACTATGTCGGACATCACAAAAGATTGTATTTGAATCATTTTTGTCAGACTGCAGAGCAGAAACCAAATACATGAAATTTATCAGCATATTTGTTGTGGTGGTACTGTGTACTTACATCGATTCTAGTAGAATGATATTACCCAAGAGCTTTGGTGGGTTTCTTTTTTAATATGTGTGCTTGTTTGTGTTTCACAGAATGTGACTGCTCAGTGCTGTTATTCATTTGTTAATTGTTTACCATCTTTTCCATCGTAATTTAGATGCTATTTCAATACCTGCTATGAACGTTATAGTTTTCTGATATTTTTACATAAGATATAACTTATCCCTATCCTGGCTAACGTACACACAATATCAATCCAATTTCTGTATTTTTTCCTACATGTAAGCAAATAAATATGTAGCAGAATACTGTCTTTGGAATATTGTCTTTGGTCCCGTCTGTGTCCGTTTGTCTGTCCGCGACCATGAATGGAAAACATCAGGTCAAATCTTCGTCTAGTTGTTCAGGCTTCTTTGCACGGGACAGTTTGTATGTCTGCTAGCTTTTAATTCTTGAATTCTCCAGCAAAGCACGGGCTGCAACGGGACAAACCAGGTGTGATTATGGTTGAGACGAGCCTGAATAATGGATATAAGAGAGAGGAGGGAAAAGAGACAAGGCACGGAAAATGAGACAGTTAAAAAAAAGAAAAGGAAAAAAAAAAGAGGGGGTGGGGTCTTGAGGTGCAACAAACAGATGACAATAAAACAACAAACAAACAAGCGAGCACAATAGATCGAAAATAAACCCGTTCCCATAACATCAGAAACAGCTCTCAGTCGATAGAGAATAGAGATACCAGCTCAAGCTACCAGGTCCAAACACAGAAAATCGGGTGGTTGGCTCTACTTTTACTTTCAAAATCCAGATAATTGCATCGTATTCATTTGAGAATCATTTGCCGACAGAGGCATCAAGAAAAGAGAACTATGACTTTAATGAGTGCAAAGACGGCGTAAAGCACGTGGTTGTGGGTCCCTTTCCACAGTGTTTTCTGAGAATGGGGGGGCTGGGGGTGGAGGGGGGGGGGTCGTTTCTGTAGCGTTTTGTCAGTGTCATACGTGCTTTTTACGTTTGCTTTCATTTCATTTCGCTTTGTTTTATTTCAATTCTATTTCGTTTATCGATTTATTTATTCATCTATAATTTTCCCGCGGCTTCTCTGTGGCTTTACTTTCAGACCGTTCATTCAGGCCTCCCCAAACATGCTGAACTGGGATCGTTCTGTCGCAGTTCACAGGAAGCCGTCAATCAGGTCGTCATGGGGTACCTCACCACAGGAGACACCGCACTGTTGCTGAGCTTCTTTGGTAGCGTTCAGTGGGGCCCATTCTAATCCAGCACACGCAGGACGTCACCTTCGAAGCACCCTATCGACAAAAATAAACGCTGAGACGTTGAGACAGGTAGATAAGTAATTGAGTTTAACGTCCCTCGCAGCATGGCTTCTGGAGACAGGTTGTGTACTGTAGTACACACAGTTGTGTACTGTAGTACTGTAGTACACAACTGCAGTACGTTAAGTCAGCCGCGGTATCCTCTCCTCCACCGTTTCACCTATCGCAGAGATTAGAACGAGCTTTTCTGCACCACAAAATGCCAGTCTTCTTGTATGCCTAGACCAGAAAAATTGTCAGGTCTAAATCGATAACTGGTGTGTATTTACTTCCTATCTGCACACTATCCGACTTGCGTACAAGGCGATACATTTTACAACAAAAACTTTGTCGGGCCCTTTTATTCTAAAACATAGACTTTTAGTGCGACAGATTACATTTCTCTCGTTTTTCTTTTCATGGATGGATTTTTTCTTTTTTCACAAATATACTTGTACAAAGTAATCGATTGTTTGGTTAGTTCATGATCAAATCGTTTGTGTGAAGAAGCCTTCACGTCCAATGATAGTTCTCAAATAAAAAAAAAAAAAAGAAAGCAATTATACATTTTGTTTAATAGAAAGATGTTTCCCTGTCTCTGCAGCTATTGAAATTCCAAATTTTGATTTTAGTTATAGTTTGGCGAACGTACAGTACTGCAGTTATAGATTTTCTTTTAATTCCCCGAGAGTGATAATCAAACAAAGAGTAAATGATGATTAGAAGGGATATGGGATAGTGTGTGTGTGTGTGTGTGTGTGTGCGTGCGTGCGTGCGTGCGTGCGTGCGTGCGTGCGTGCGTGTGTGGTGTGTGTGTGTGAGTGTGCGCGCGCGCGCGCGCGCACCTGTAGTCTGGTGCATCTACACGCAAAACATCTGACGCCGTGTTTTGGTGTGTGTGTGTGTGTGTGTGTGTGTGTGTGTGTGTGTGTGAAGACATGTACTGCGCGCGCGCGCGCGCGCCTGTATGTGTAGCCTCAATTTTACATAACACACTGACGCCGTTTTTTTTTTCCCATGAACGACTGATATATACATGTATGTAGATTCGCCTTTGGCCTAATTATATATATATATATATATATATAAATAACGGTGTGACGTTGTACATGACGAAAAGAAGAAGCCAAGGAAAAAAAAATGCCGTGTAAGTGACGTTTGTGGCTTTACGTTATGACTAGACAGACTGTTGGCAATGCATGAAACGCTCATCGTTGCGGGGATCGATCAGTTTTAACCGAGGCGGAATCTGTCGGTGACAGGATTTATCGGTAGAGCCACCAAACCAATATCCCCTCCCCCCCCCCCCCCCCCCCTCTCCTCCTCCCCACTACAGAAGCTTACTCCCGATCCCGCAAAGTTCCGTTAGGGGATGGTCACCAGTTACCACACCCAATGCCAGATGTCCGTCCTGGAACAACAAATATCTCGTACCCAAAACGATCAAAGAAGGAAAAGACAGGGCGACTTTGACATGTTTCCAGCGTTCACAAGACACGGATGAGCACTGAATGAAAGATACGTTAACAAGTGTGCTGGTGATGTGTTGCAGTATGTTGCCCTGTCTCTTTCTCTCCCTCTCTCTCTCTCTCTCTCTCTCTCTCTCTCTCTCTCTGTGCGTGTGGGTGTGTGAGTGTGGGTGTGGATGTGTTTTTACGTACGTGCGCGCGCGCGCGCGCGCGTGTGTGTGTAAGAGAGAGAGAGAGAGAGAGAGAGAGAGTAAAACACTAACAAAAAAGATTACAAATATGACTCTTTGCCTGCATTTGCACATGTGTGTATGTGATGTGCGCGCGCGCCTATGCGTGCGTGTGTGAGTGTGCCTCTGTGTGTTTGTGTGCGCGCGCATGATTGTGTGTGTGTGTGTGTGTGTGTGTGTGTGTGTGTGTGTGTGTGTGTGTAAAATGCTGGCAATGTCATCATACGCCCTTCACTGTCAAAACATTCGCTCTTATCACTTTCTGTTGTTTCATAGTTCGGCCCCATTTTTCAATTCCAGCGTCAAACATTGTCATTCTTAAGCAAACACAACATCTTACAACGGCTTATCTTGCCTCACTTCACTAATGCACCGACTCAAGGTCAGAACGAAGTAAGTCTTTGTGATTTCGGAATACGAGAGTAAAAAATGACGACTTCTCTCCCTACCAATCACAGAGGACGTTTTTAGTTGCAGATAGTGGAAAATTTTAAAAAAAAAAAAAAAAAAAGGCTGAACATAGAATAGTACGAAAACATTTTGCTTTGACCTTAAACAAAACAAATCTTTGTGTAAAAAGAAATTAAGTGATTTTAGTAAAATAAAAGAAAATACTGAATCTGAGACCAGCTTATTCACAGTTCATCATTGTTCTTCATCTGCCTCCTTTATTTCTAAATTACGGTCTGTATGTTGGGGTACGTCATTCGTCGAAGTCTGTAAACTGCCTTGCCATTGGTAGGAAGACACGTCAGAATTTACGTGAAGATGCATGAAGAAGCCACGACGAAAGAGAAAACTCTTGACACCTGACTTGGCAGTTGTCTGTATTGACGGCGAGAAAAACCAACGCAAACGCTTGTCAAAAAATGGCGGTTGTATTGGTTGTGGTGAGTTTTTATCTTCCTGATGCCGTTGCACAACACTGTCACGAGGAAATGAAGGCCTGTTGCCATCATTAAGACTATTACCATCAACAAGACATGGGTAATGGTAAAAATGATATAATACTAATAATAATGGTAATGATAATCAACTCCACCACCACTACGACAACTAGAGGGACAGCTTGCTTGCCACTCAAATGTGATGAATACCTTCAATAACGGGATGAAACGAGCGGGGATGAGGGGGGGGGGGTGTTTAGATATAATTGCACCAACAACAACACTTAAAGACAAGCACAGGAAGTATACGTGTCAGTCAGCACTAACAACAGCAGACACAACAGCAAGTTTTCACTTCTTAGACTATGTGTCGACCAGTTATTTCTTTGAGGCCTTTCGGTCTCGTCATCCACCCTCCTCCATTCCTTTCCCCACCCCTTCGCCAGCCCTTCACAGCAGCTACTGCCACCCCTCCTTTACACGTAGAATTACTCTTACTTCAGTCTGAGAAACGAGGTCAGTAACCCAACAAAGAGGCACAAAATGGCTCTTTTAAAAGACATTTCGATCTGGAAACTACCTCGGTAAACTAACGTAAGAGACACGAAGAAGCTATTTTGAAGATATTTCAATCGGTGAAATACGACACTAAACCAACACAGTGGTATGAAGTGGCTCCTTTACTGACGTTTCAACTTGAGAAATACGTCAGTAAACCAAACCAGAGGCACGGAATTAAAGACATTTTAATCTGAGAAATACATTAGTAACCTAAGCTAGAAGTACGAGGTGGCGCTGGAAAACCTGATTGTGTGTAGATCAAGAAACCTGGGATTCTACGTAAAGAGCTAGTTTCACAGTGAATGGCCCACTTCATGGTAAGCACCATGGAGCCCCCTCACCTTTTTATTAAAGAGACGTGTGTGTAAAAGGAGTCGGCTGAGTGTAATCAAGGCTAAAAAGTGTCTCCTCTGTGTCCATCAATGGCAGCTAAGGTTCGGACAGATGTGAAAAATTTTGTTATCCGTTTGTGTCTCGGTCCTGACAGATTAGATGTGTTTGACCAAACTACCGTATGAATTCCAGGTTTCAGATCTGTGCGGGGAATAGAGGAGCTCGACAATTCTTTATTTGAGGCATTCTGACAATATCATCAGCCACTTCATTGCCTCAAATGCTAACACGGCTGGAGACCCAAGCGATAACGATTTAGCAACTATGACATTTCAGGTAGTGTTTAAGTTGAAAAACAAGACCAGGATTTCACAAAGGTTGAGTTGACGGCCAAAATGGTCTCCAGAGCAGAAGAGGAGTTAGAGAGCATGAGAAATTCCTTGTGTTCAGACTGGCTGACCATTCTGTGTGCCTGGACCTAGGCTGTGACTTCAGCATCCTAGATGGTGCTGTCAGAGGGAATGTATTTTGGCAGCAACAGTTGGGCAACGTGCAGGAAAAACAACTCCTTTCTCAGACTTTCAACTCTCTACAAATGTTCTCTGAAAGATGGGAATTTTGAACAAAGCCCTGAAAAAAAATGCCATAGACATGATGGAGTCTTTACAGAATGAACCGAGATCAAAACGGATCCCCGGAATTAAAAATGTCGTTGCGTTGTCTGACAATTTTGAAAGATCACGAACAACGAAACACTAAGTCATCAAAACGGGAAGAATGCCCCGCGCGGATAAAAAATGGGATGTTCGAATGCGTCATAAAACACACACACTTTTGAACAGATCACACAACACACACACACACACACAACACACACACAGTCAGAGAGAGTCGTTTCTTAGGTTCAGAACGGTTTAAAGAATACTTTAAAATAAGCTGGTTGGAGATATGGTCCGTCTACAGACTATAAGCGCGTGTGGTGCGAGGAACAAAATTGGGATGTTCTTCCGGAATCTTGGTCTTAAAACACACACACACACACACACACACACACACACACACACACACACACACACACACACACACACGCACACACACACACACACAGTCATAAGCAGGGTTCTTAGGTTCTGAGAACAGGTTTAAAGAATACTTTAAAATAAGCTGTGGTTTCTGGTTGGAGATGGATGGTCCACCATCTCTGTCTACAGACTATAAGCGCGTGTGGTGCAGACCCCCCCCCCCCCCCCCCCCCCCCCCCCCTTCTTAGCTGAAGCCCCTGATGGTGTATGGGATCCAGAGTTTCGAGATAAGAGCGTTTTGCAGACTTACGAATGGCGCAGACGTAATTCGGTCTGATCGAATCAAAGTCCTAATAAGATGAAGAAGAGTTTTCTCAAGAGCTCCCAACTCTGTTAGCCTCACATTTCGAAGAATATTCAGTGCTGTCTGACAGCATTTTTTCAAGTACTGGGTGCAAACTTTAAAACTTGAGTTTTCAATCTTAATCTTAAACAACTCTAAGAAGTTTTGGCTTCCTTCACTGCTGAAATGGTGTATTTTTCCACACGAATTTTGGGGTCATTAAAGTGCTGTCGAACCTGTGAGAGTGGATATACCGAGTTTAAACTCAGTGGAAAGTAAAACCATTTTGCTCGGCTCTCTGTCGGATTTTATCAGCTCGAAGCTGGAGTCGGCGTTGTTTGCGTTGGTGACCCTAACTTCTTGAACTGTTGTCTGCTGGATTCACTTACTTTGGTACTGTGGTCATCTGGGCATACGTACTTCTGTGCTGTTGTCCTCCGAACATATGGGTCTATCGATTTCTGTATCTGTGTAAACATGCCTCAGCGCATATATATATACTTCTGCAGCGTTGTCCTGGCGTGCATAATCATTACTGTTGTCCTCTGGGTATACATACTTTTGTACAGTTGTTTATGAACATACGGACTTTCATGATCCGTTCCATGGGCATACGCTTTTGGTACCGTTGATCTGGGCATACGTACGTGCACCTGTACTTTTATCATCTGGAATATGTACGTCTGTATTGCTGTCCTCTGAACATAGGCATTCCTGTTATGTTGTCCTCGGCACACGTCCTTCTGTACCGTTGTCTTCTTGGCACATGTACGTCTGTACCGTTGTCTTCTTGGCATATGTATGTCTGTACCGTTGTCTTCTTGGCATATGTATGTCTGTACCGTTGTCTTCTTGGCATATGTATGTCTGTACCGTTGTCTTCTTGGCATACGTACGTCTGTACCGTTGTCTTCTTGACACATGTACGTCTGTGCCGTTGTCTTCTTGGCACTTGTATACATCTGTACCGTTGTCTTCTTGGCACTTGTACTCTGTACCGTTGTCTTCTTGGCACTTGTACGTCTGTACCGTTGTCTTCTTGGCATATGTATGTCTGTACCGTTGTCTTCTGACACATGTACGTCTGTGCAGTTGTCTTCTTGGCACATGTACGTCTGTACCGTTGTCTTCTTGGTGCATGTACGTCTGTACCGTTATCTTCTCGGCACATGTACGTCTCTACTGTTGTCTTCTTGGCACATGTACGTCTGTACCGTTGTGTTTCTTGGCACATGTGCGTCTGTACCGTCGTTCTCTAGGAATACAGCAGTTGGTACTCTTCTTCTTTTGGCATATGTATTGAACATCGCAAATTCTTCTGTGCCGTTGTCATCAGAACATAGGAAATTCTGTACAGTTGTCTCCTGGTGCGTCACACAGGCATATATACTTCTGTACTGTTGCAAATTGGGCTTCGGTACTTCTGCACTGTGATCCTCAGTTCACAGATGCGTCTCCACTGTTATCCTCCGATCATACATATGTCTGGGCAGTTGTCCTCTGGGCATACGTATGCCTATACTATTGTCCTCTGGGCATACGTAAGTCTGTACTGTTGTCTTCTGGGCATACGTAAGTCGAAACTGTCGTCTTCTAGGCATACATACGTCTATACTATTGTCCTCTGGGCATATGTACCTCTATACTGTTGTCTTCTGGGCATACATACGTCTAAACTGTTGTCTTCTGGGCATACGTACATCTATACTGTTGTCTTCTGGGCATACGTACGTCTAAATGTTGTCTTCTGGGCTTACGTACGTCTAAACTGTTGTCTTCTGGGCATACGTACGTCTACACCGTTGTCTTCTGGGTATACGTACGTCTATACTCTTGTCCTCTGGAGAAACGTACGTCTATACTGTTGTCTTGTGGACATAAATACGTCTAAAATGTTGTCTTCTGGGCATACGTAGTTTATACTGTTGTCTTCTGGGCATCTGTACGTCTGTACTGTTGTCCTCTGGGCATTCGTACGTCTATACTGTTGTCCTCTGGCCATACGTACGTCTATACTGTTGTCCTCTGGGCATATGTATATCTCTATTGTTGTCCTCTGAGCATACATACGTCTATACTGTTGTCCTCTGAGCATACATACGTCTGTACTGTTGTCCTATTGGCACACGTACGTCTATGTTGTTGTCCTATTGGCACACGTACGTCTATACTGTTGTCCTTTTGGCATATGTACGTCTATACTGTTGTCCTCTGGGCATACGTATTTTTGTAGAGTCAGGTCTTCCATACTTCTGTACTGTAGTCACATGGGTGTGCACGCTTCTACACTTTTGTTCCCTGTACTCTTCATACGTGCGTCTTAAACTGTTGTCCTCTGGACCTACGAACATCCACATCGTTGTCAAACTCTTTTTTCTTTTTTTTTTTTTTTTTTTTTTTTCTTTTTTTTTTTTTTTTTTTTTTTTTTTTTTTTTTTTTTTTTTCTTTTTTTTTTTTTTTTTTGAGTTTACTCGTTCTTTGAGTTCCCTTCGAGCCTCATGTTAGTAATTCTAAAGACCTGATACAGAGAGTCTTTGGAAATCCTTCGACTGCTCGCCTGAACCACCGGGGCGGGGCGATAGACAGACGGGCCTCCCGGTGAGTGAGATCGACGGCCGTCATGAGTGTCAAAACAGATCAGGGTTAGTGCCGTCTCTGACGCGAAGTAGGGGCGGGGCGGGGGGGGGGGGGAAAGGGGGGTTGGAAGTAAGACTGGGACGGTGAGGTGGGTGGAGAGGCTGGAGGGGGGAGGGGAGAAAGAGGGGAGGGAGGTGCGACTGGGGGGGGGAAGGGGCAGGAACAGGGCTTTTATTCCACTTAAGTTTTTCGATGTGTTTCGCACGTTTTTGATTTACTTTACTTTTCTTTTTTTTTTTTCCTGGCCCACGCTGGTTCAGCATTGAAGGAAGCGGAAAGAAATATTTTGCGTTAAGTCTTGTTTGTGATTGACGTTTAGTGTCATTCTCGTCCATTCCTGAAAAATACCAGTATTGCTTTCGTTTTCGACAGTTGAAAGTGTATCAGAATGTTAGGCACAAATGTTAGTAATCATCGAACATAATCCACATTTACGAACAACTACACGCATATGCACGCATGCGCGCATGTCTGTACATCTCTCTTCCTCCTCCTCTCACGACCCCACATGCACAGACAATCAATATATAAGTGTACAATGAATTTGCTAAGCATGAATGCGTGTACGTTAGCCCCTCTTCTGCTTTTCACATGCGGTTATGTTCGCATTGAAATTGCACGCGCGTGTGCGTGCGTTCATGCGTATGCGCGCGCCCTCGCAATTGCGGACGCGCGCGCGCGTGCGTGTGTGTGTGTGCGTGTGTGTGTGTGTGTTTCGTGGGTTTGTTCGTGTGTGTGTTTTCTGTGCATGTGTTTTTCTTTGTCCATTTGTTTGTTTGTGCGTGTGTGTTTATGCATGTGCACTAACGCACTTCGCGTGTGTGTGTGTGTCTGTGTGTACGCGCGTACGTGCGTGTTTGTGTGTATGTGCGAGCGCGCGTGCGCGTGCGCGCGCATGTGTGTGTGTGTGTGTGTGTGTGTGTGTGTGTGTGTGTGTGTGTGTGTGTGTGTGTGATCGTGCTTGTTTGTGCGTATGTGTGTGCACAGGCGCGCGAGTGCGTCTATCTCCACACAGAATACTCGTAAACATCTCCCGTATCAGCAAACGCAGTCTATCCTAACGCCCCAAGTGGCACTGGACTGCGTTAGTAGCTGGGCGACACGACCAGCTGTAGCCAGTCAGCCGGCAGTTGTTTACCTTCACCCTGGCCACGTCAGAGACCGCTCTACACACTGACCACTATCGGTGGCTACTGATCTGAACTCTTTAACAGCCACACATCGAAAGGAGTGCTGCTTAGTTGTTTTCAGCTCTTCCCATGAAAGGTCGTACGTCATCAGACGAGAGTGTCCACAATGTGTTTTTCGAAGCAGTATGATCATGAGAATCACAATGAGTTTACAAGAGCAAATACAGGTCAACTGACAACTTTCTTTCATCACCTTTTGTGTCTTTGCGGAATCCTGTTTTAAACTCCTATAAACTGTTTGCTTCGAACCCCGTTCATTACTGTGTTATGCTTTTCCCTCTCTCTCTTTTTTTTCGCTCATCTCTCTCCTGTCCCGTCTCCTCCCCCCCCCCCCCCCCCCCCACTCTCCTTCATACATAAACAAACGCACACACTTGCACACCCACTGAAAGAGAGAGAGAGAGAGAGAGAGAGAGAGAGAGAGAGAGAGAGAGAGAGAGAGAGAGAGACAGACAGACAGACAGACAGACAGACAGACAGACCGAGACAGAGAGACAGAGACAGACGGACAGACTGACAGATAGAGAGAGAGACAGGGAGAGGTAGAGAAAGGCATACAGAGAGACAGACAGAGAGACAGACAGAGAGAGAGACAGATAGACAGACAAAGAGATACAGAGAGACAGACTGATACAGAGACAGACCGACAACCGGACAGACGGGCGAACGGACGGACAGACAGTAAGACTGACAGACAGACAGACAGAGACACAGACAGACAGACAGACAGACAGAGAAACAGATAGGCAGACAGACAGACACTGACAGACAGACAGACCGAGACCGAGAATTTCAGCTTTCGTCAGGTACAGGTCAGTGCGTGCAGACCAGTCCCTACATACCACACAATCCACTGGCCACTGGAAGTCCACAAGAGCCGAGGGGGGGGGGGGGGGGGGGGGAGGGGGGGGGGGGTGCTCTCTTCAACACCAACGCTGCACGGCTGTCTTCACAACCACCTCTGGACCGCGGTCAAGCCCTTCCCGGTCCACTCGGCGACGTTGTTTGTTCACGATCCACCTCTTTCTCTGTCTGCCCTGTCGCCCCTTCCTCTGCACCCTTTCCTGGGTGAACGGGTCGTGGTCAGTCCACTTGGTCTTGTCGCCTATCCCCACACTTAAGCACTCTCTTTTTTCTCCACAGGCCTTCCTAGTGACCCGCATGCTGTCTGGTGGTTCTGCTGGTTCATCGTTCGGGGGTTTTCTCGCAATCAGAGATGCCGTGTGTTCTACTGTGGTGTCTTACTTCCACTGCGAGGATCTCCCATCGGCAGGTCTGCAAACAGGAGGATGACGGCACGATTCAGCCAGGATTTGACAAAGGTGTTGATGTTGCTGTTCATTCTACACACCACGCTGCATCTGCTTAGCCCTGCGGCCATGCTGTGCAGCTTCTTACACAGGAAAGAAGTCAGGGGAGGGTCGGAGGGGGAGGGAGAGGGAGGGGAACTCACTCACACACACACACACACACACATGCGCGCGCATGCACGCACGCACGAACGCAGGCACGCACACACACACGTGCGCGCGCGCGCGCGCACACACACACACACACACACACACACACACACACACACACACACACAGAGCACGTTGGCTTTTCTTATCATGACGTGGACAACATCATTAAAATTTTAAAAATAATTGTGCAAGTATACAACCTCTTGGGATAATCTGACCACGTATCATCAGATAGTCGGGGTCGGAAAACAACCCAAAATAATACATTTCATCACAGCTATGCATTTCGGCGCCCCAGACTGATCATTCTGTACACTTGCACGATAACTGTGCTTCTTGTAAAAAGCAGAGAAACACGACGCCCGTTAGCACTCCAAATGCCCGCGAAGTTGAAGCACAAGCTATTTGACCTGGGGAAACAGTCTACGTTCTTCATGAAATATAACTTGGTTCTCTATGCAAACGGAACAAAAACAAATGATAAATACAATACTTTATTCTGCTTTCAACGTAAGTTCTCCATGATCAACAACAATCAATGTTGTCCCAATAGAATACAGCCCGAGCAAACTGAACATTTCAGAAAGTCATTCACTCCAAACCTCAGACCCAGTTTCAACCATGCGATATTGAAGTCTATCTTTCAAAAGATTGTTGTTTACGCTACGAATATTTTAGTCGCTAACGTAGGCAGTTTTGCTGTTGCAATTGCCGGAGTAATGTGACAAAACACAGTATGACATATATCAGTGATAAATCATGAAACACTCAGTCGCGTTCAGCAAACCGACATTGACGCATACCATTTTGGGATAGAGTCGCTGCGAATTCACAATCCATTCATTTTATTAATATGTTTGTCACAAAGAAATGAGGTATTTTTAAAGATTTCTGAATCAAATATTTGATGAACCAATACACAGACAGAACACACATTTAACTGGGTTTTTTTTTTATATGTTAGCACTTGTTAACTAGAACACCAAAACAAATTTTTTAAAAAGCTAAAATTGAGCCTGGGTTTTAGCTAAGTCTGCTACATTACGAAATTAGCAACAAAAGTTAAAAACGAAAACAAGACCTCTTTCCCCTTCAAACTCACTGATTCTTAGAAAAACTCGGAATACATGAACTGAAAATAATTATTTGGTTTCTTTCCCACACGTGAAGCAAGTGGGAGGCCATACCATTTTTAATCTGCGTCAATTGATTTAGTTATCAGAAAATGCCATAGGAGATGGAGGACGGCGAGGAAATCTGTCCGGATCATGCTCTGACCAGGCAGAAGGGAAGGCCAAACCCACCACCGGACCAGCTGATTTACCCCTGACATTGCCACGAACAGATAAGTGGCAGTGTTTGGACAGTTACGACAGAGATAACAGTTGCCTTCCGGGCTTTGAGTAAAAATGTGTACCCAAGCTGTGACGAGAAAATTCTTAAATGTCTGACCGAATTTGAAGTTACTGATACATCCCAGGCTGAAAACAATCCGGGTTCACACGGAGATACAATCATCGCCATCAAAGCAGATGTTGCTCTCCCTTTGATAAGTAGGTGAGCTGGTCTGAAAGAGCCAATAAATGGGACGAACTGTATCAGTCGGGGTTATTCCAAGGAACTGCCACAGAAGTCGTATAGGTCTTTCAGGAAGCCTGACAGTGTATAATTAGTGTGCTCACACAACACACACACACACACACACACACACACACACACACACACACGTGTGTAACAAGCAAATGAACAAAGAACGCAAACACCTGTTCATCAGACTTACTGACATTAACACGGCCTGCCTTCCGTTCTTCCTCAATGAAGGCAGCCAACACAGGCTTCCCATCGATTCTGCTGCGCACTCGCAAGGTTCTTTTAGTTGTGATTTTACTGTTATAGCGCTCTCTGGCGAGCAGTATTATGATATGAAATTCATTAGAGCACAGGTTTGTAACTGAACGTGTGTTTCAGAATCAACAAAGTGGGCAAGAGAAATTGCGCTTAAACAAACGTAATGCCAGAACACCGACAGGATGCAGACTGACAAATGATGTGTAAACAGTGCTCCTGTGTCTTTGTGCGATTACCTGACAGACGAAAATAGCCATTCTCTTTCTGAAATGATTGATCGAGCTTTGTCGGTCAGCTGACAAGTATTCATTATCTAGCAGATACACTTTAGATGGGAAAAAAAGGCTCAAGAAAAATGACAGGTGAATCACAAGCTTACATTTAAATAAAACAGAAGGAAGGCCTTACTAGAAGCTCCACATTTGAAATCACACGGTTATCGAGCATTCAAGACTTTTTACCTTGCAATTCCACATAACTTGTCTTTCCAATATCCAGCAGACTAACTAGCAGTTGAACACATGTTTTCACCAAGTTATTGTAACTGTTGAAACTGCCTTTTGTCTCTCCCGCTTGCTGAAAACTTGTTCAACAGACGTGATGATATGACTGGTCTGCGGTGAAGACAAATCCAAGTTATGTTCGTCTGCTTTCTCTATCGAGCGACTACAGTTACTTCCCTTCTGACATTTTTGTACATGCGCGCAGCTTTACATTTTTTTTTCTCTCTTTTTTTTTTGAAAAATACTTGAGGTAATGCGCAAATGGAGAAATGCTAGCAAGAAGTAATCGAATAAGAAATTGTTGTTGTGTTTGATGGGTTTATATGTACTTCGACACTCGGTTATACTATCAGAAGAGATACGTATGACTGAATGGAAGCTGACACTGTTCTTTTTCATTAATACGATCATAATGTCATATGTAGTCTAGTCCGTCTGCAACTCAGAGCGTTTTAAGAGATGAAATGAGACATGTTTCAATCGTCAAAGAAGTACACTCACGCAGACAATAAACGACTTTGAGTGTGTCCTATAGGCCTACATTATATTCACAACTATTCTGTCCTGTCTCCGGTGGTCTGTGCATTCAGAAGCAGGCTTGCTAAAGCTTCTTTCCATCAAATACATGTATGATTGAAGTTCGCACAGAGACGGCATGTCGTAGGATATGCCTAGAATGTTGCAGAGGCTTAGGGGCTTCATGTTTACCTCTTTTTTTTTTTTTTTTTAACCTACACAGTTGTGAACTATCTGTCAATGCGCAAAGATCTAGCTGGAGGGCTGATCTTTTTCGCAAATGTTTGTCTCAGAATTGTGTGTGCGTGTGTGTGTGTGTGTGTGTGTGTGTGTGTGTGTGTGTGTGTGGAATAAATGGTGTGTGTGAAAAATTTCCAACATTTATTTGCTTTTTTTTTTTTTTTTTAAGCACAAATAACACAAAAGTGTACAGATCTCTTCACAGCGAAAAGCTCACCGAAGGTCATGCACAGCGGGTTTAATATGGACCAGAACTGCAGAAATTTCCAATTGGCTAACAACAGTTGCAATCGCAATCCCCCCCCCCCCCCCCCTTTTTTTTTTTTTTTTTTTTTTTTTTTTGTTTTTTTCACAAATGTCTTCTCGCCAAGTTTGGGTAGCAGACACCTACACAGTGCTTCCAGATGTAGGGCCCAAGTCAGAGAGCGCTGCCCTAGCCTTCACTTCCTCCTGCTTTCGTGTTGGATGTGACTGTATCCAAGAATCGTCACTCGGAAATAGGCTTTCCTCTTTTTCTTATATTATTTGGGTTTATTTTCTGTCATCGCACTGTAACTTTACTTTCGTTTTTTTTTTCTTCTTCCTTCCAACAAAAAACAGCTTTTTTTTTTCTTTGCCTGCCCCCTCCCCAGCCTCTCCCCTCCAGTAATTGAAGCCGAAGAAATACTGCATAAGCAAAGCGCAGGAGAGAAAGGGGTGGGGAGGGGGGGGTGGTGGGAGGGGGGGAGTCCAAGAAGGAAGGACGGATTTTAACACCACTCCCATTCCACTTCCCACTTCCCACTTCCCACCCTCACGCTTGGGAGAATGCATCCCTGCACCCCCTTTGAAGAAGTTGAAAGGAGAGCCGCCGTTTACGCTCTCCCTCCTTTCCGCACCCTTCCTCCCCTACGCGCCCCCCGCCTTCAATACGCAGAGAAGGCTGTCACGTTAGGCAAGCGACCGAGGAATCAGGGTTCTGACCTTTCCTTTTGGAGGCACTGGGCTTAAATGTCCAGCTTTATGTTTTAACCGCTGCTCCTCGACTCTCTCTCTCTCTTACACACACACACACACACACAGAGGCGCGCGCATGCGCACGCATGCACTCACGCATGCAAGCACACACTTACGCATGCACGCATACACTCACGCATGCACGTATGCACACACACGCACGCGCGCGCACGCACGCACACACAACACACACACACAGACACGCGCGCGCGCATGCACGAATGCATGCACACACACACACACACACACACACACACACACACACACACACACACACACGCACGCACGCACGCACGCACGCACGCACGCACGCACGCACGCACGCACGCACGCACGCACGCACGCACGCACGCACGCGCACACGTTTCACACACACACACACACACACACACACACACACACACACACACACACACACACACGCTATTTCATAGTCTGTGGCTTACGTATATGTATATGAATGTCCTACATGTTTGTCTAAGCGTGGCTTACTCGGACATATACACAATCATCCTTTTCTGCTTAAACATCACATCTATTATCATTCTAATCAGTCTGCTTTGAGATGTTAGTGCGCTTCTGTTGAGAGAGAGAGAGAGAGAGAGAGAGAGAGAGAGAGAGAGAGAGAGAGAGAGAGACAATCTCCACCTAGGTCTACCCATATCATCAGTCCGAGTTTTGTGTGGACGGTCATTCCCCGTGGTGTGTCATTATTTTATCTGACTAGAAAGCTGCCCCCTCTGGCTAAGCGATGCAGGGTATCAGTTTTGATACTGTGGGTTGAAAGAATTGATTATATACCCCTCTCTGTGATCACTCTTAGGGGGAAAAAATGAGTAAAAATGTAGGTAGAGATTTCTAAAACTGAAAAAAAAAAAAAAAAAAAAAACCGGATGGGTCTCTGGAGCACGCCACTTCCTCCAAGGTCGAACAGATCACGGATCCCCTTTTTGATCCAGATTCACTTACGGATCCGCACCAAGATTGAGCGGCTTCTTCCTTCCCACCCCCACCCCCACCTCCCAACCTTCATAGGGCTATTCTCCTCACCCCCTTCCCCCGCCCCTGTATCAACTTCCGTTAAAATTGGTTCAGTAGTTTCGTGCAGTCTTGCAGACAGTCACACAAGCCTTATCTCCCTTGCAAAGGTACTGATAGTAGATATAAATTGCACATAGGTGTTGTAAGGTAAAACAGGTATTAATGACCTTACTGACGGACACTGGTCATACACACCACAGGAAGGGACTCATAAACGATCGTCTGGTTTTTGTTTTTTTTTTTTTTTTTTTTTTTTTCCCCTGATTCTGGATGAGGCAGGGGACACCACCAGAGACAGCCGTATTAAGCTGCCAGCGGAAACAAGTGTGAAGAATGTTGGGGCTGTATTTGGATGCTCTCCCCTGGATTATGGAACCTGCCTGATGAGCTTGTCATGGACAAATGTCAGGAGAATCCAATGTTAAAAACTCAATTACAAAAAATTCGTTTCGCTGTATTATTCATTCATTATTTATTTGTTCATTGATTTGCCAACTCATTTATTTATTTGTTTATTTATTCATGTATCTATCTATTCATTTATGCATTTACGCCTTTGGGGGGAGGTGGGGGGTGATTTTGTCTCGTCCTGCCTGCCCTCTCAACTGCATACCTCCCGCGCAGCAGAGTCCAGCTCAGTGTTGCAAGTGTTTATGCATTCATTAACAGGTTAATTCAGTGAACCTTTTGTCTGGCAAATGTAATTATCCCTCGTTAATCACCTTCCCCCATCTCTTTCCTTTCCCATCAACAATTTACTGCTGCCCACTAGCAACAGAATGGCCAGTTAATTATGTTTACATTTCACGCGCGCGCGTGCACACACACACACACACACACACACACACACACACACACACACACACACACACACACACAACAATACAAGAAAGTAAATTTGGACCGATTCAGCGGACCACACAAAGGAATGCATGCAAACAAGTAAGGGGCGGCAGTTGTTCTCAAAAATTGTGTCTGTAATACTTTTTTTTTAAAGACATGTCATAGAGACCCATGTTTGTGCTGTGAATTTTTTCTTTACGTATAATAGTCTAATATGCACACTTGCCATACGTATCATTAATCTGACGGAAACCCAAACTGATGATTTCAAGCTCAACTGAAAACATGCTGTCAAAGAAAAAAAATGCACATCCGGGACGTTAATGTTCTTACTGCAAATATAAATAGTATTAAGTCACAAGTGTGTGTGTGTGTGTGTGTGTGTGTGTGTGTGTGTGTGTGTGTGTGTGTGTGTGTGTGTGTTCGCGCGTGCGTGCGTGCGCGCGAGCGTTAAAACAAGACTGAAAAAAAATGACATTAAGTTTCAAGTTCAGAAAGTCAGTTCGATCAATGAATCTCTCTCTCTCTCTCTCTCTCTCTCTCTCTCTCTCTCTCTCTTACTGAAGTGTTTCACTTTTGTGTTCTTTGAAGTCACTTCAAAGCGGTGTTTGTGTTTAGAGGTGGGGTGGAATGGGATGCAATGGGCAATGGGGAGGAGTAAGGGGAGGAGTGGCATGTTGAAGGGGATGGGGGTGGGGGTCGGGTCGGGATGGAGATGGGAATGTGATGGTGACATATTGTGTTTCTACACAGATTTTGTTATGTGTGGTGTGTCTGTATCGTGTATGGATGATGTTCTGCTGCACGCCGATTTGATGTTATATTTGATGTGCTTGACTTGGCTGTATCTCTTGCCGTTTAGGGGGAAAAAGTAACCTCCTTTGATGGCCCTCTCTCTCTCTCTCTCTCTCTCTCTCTCTCCTCTCTCTCTCTCTCTCTCTGTTGTTGCCCAATCCCATGTTTTTATCGTGAAATTTGGCCGTTCCTGTGATTTTTGTTCACGAGCCCCTTCAGAAGGGACCATTGCCTTATTGAATAAATCAGCATATATTCATCCATTTCTCTCTCTGGGTTAAAGAAATTGAGATATTTCACTTTTGTATCTTTCAGGAGGTGGGGTGTGGTAGAATGGGGGATGGGGATCACAGAGTTTGTTATCATGGATGTGTGTACAATATGTGAAATGATGATGCTTTGCTGCGTGCATATTTGATGTTATATTTGATGTGTTTGACTTGGTTTTTATTGTGTCATGATGGGCAGAGAGTAAGAGGGTTCCGTAAAATAACCAGGCGTGAGATTGGTGGCTAGTTCTTCCATTTATTTACACTGACATGACGACGACCGTTTGTCTCCCAATGCGCATGCGTCAAGATGTAATTAATTTACAAAGAGTTACGTCCCTTAGTCAGACCCCATTCTACGATCATCCAACAGTTGTAACTCTTACCTTTGTTGGGATAAGCGGGGACTCATTTGAGCGGGGACACCCCAACTTCTATTCAGCTACAAAGTTCTCTTTACCGTTCTCCCTCACCATCCGCGTGTTATTGTTTGCGACACTCTTCTGTACACAAATACAAACCAAGGGAGACCAGAAAAGCGTTTGATTTTAAAACATCAATGGATATTGTTGAACTTCTCTTGTCATGTCTTTTGTTTCCAGGTCTCCAATTGCTCGTCGTCGTCAACACATTGGCCAGGGTGGCCTGATTTTGTTTTACACGTGGAAGTGGTTGGAGTGTATAGTCCTCTGTCACTTCTTGTTGTCGTTCAGGTAAAGGGGAGGGAGAGGGAGGGGGGATCTGTTAAAGCGTTAAGAGAGCGCCCTGACCCACGCCCTGGTTTTAGTATCGGTGGAATTTTAGCTTTAAACAGACCCTTTCGAAACATGTGGGCCCGTTCTATATCAGCACCTTGTCAAGTGGAAAATCAGTACACAAGCATACAGTCAGGTTTGAACTAGCTTGGTCAAATTCACAAACTGTTGTGGCGCAGTGGTTAATGAACAGGACTGTTGACTGGGAGGTTTAGGGTTTGAATCCCATCAGAATATTTGTACGGCTGTCAATTGAGCTTATCGCGTTGTTAAGTGTTCTATAGGCTAAGACTGGGTGACCGAGGCCCATATACTGTACTCTCTCGTCCTCTTCATCCCCCCCAGCAGTGTTACTCTCATTTTCTGACCAAACACTGCAGGTGTCTGTAACTCCCTGGCATGCTTGACATTGAGATAACTCTCGAAAGGAAACTCAGAGAACAGTCCCGACATATGATCTTAAGAAAGGGCACCGTTGACATCATCTCCATCTTCACGTCACATGAAATGGGACCATTTGTCTAGTCCATGGACATTCAGCCCTGCCCTGCTCCCATGGTGACCTTTGTAAGACGTTTACGTTTTGGGGTAAATTTGAAAAATTATTGCTAAAACTCCGTCCAAAAAACGTTGACAAACGAATCACAAGACAAAACACGACCCGTTTCGACCTCTTAGATCTTCTTCAAGCAAGATGCACAACACTCCGGACAACGAAAATGAACGAGTAGTCACTTATCTTTATCCAATTCGCAGTTGGATGAAAATAAGTGGTTTGCTTGTTTGATTCAACGCCCATCTTGTCCCGAATTGGATGAAGATACAACGTTTTTTGGGCGGAGCTTCAGCTCTAGCAGATTTGTTTAGATTTCGCCTGCAGTCGCCTCACTTTGCAAATAATCCTGGGGGTGGATAATACGAAAGAAGGTGCAGCGAACCAACATAGCCTTAGAGAAGAAAAACTTGGGAGTCCCCACCCGCCCTGTCTGGTGTCCGTCAACCCCGTATTACCAGGGTAACCAGACAACCATGAGCAGCCCTGAAGTCGGAATATGTGTCGGCTGAGGTCAGCGGGCAGACCTGCAGAGTCACAAGCACAGGAGAAGACCAGACGCCACGCATCTCACCCCAGTATGGCTGAATAAACGCAGGAGCAATGTCTTGTCTCTCTCTGCCTTGGGCCTTCCGACGACCCGACGTTGCATTATAACTCCCTTTGGACTGCTGGTACTGTGACT
>JADBJO010000525.1:437500-440000 GCA_016801955.1 Conus betulinus | reverse complement strand
ACATCATCATTACAAAGCATTTATAAGTACTAATACCAATCAGCATTGACTACTCCCCTAACGAAGAATCGGAGATCATTTCAACATGCCTCCGAACAACTAGCGAAATTAATTCAAACTAAATGGACCCTTTAAACCAGTGAATCAAATGTGCATTTTCAGGTTCTGACCAATAATTAGATAAGCGCATTGACGTCAACAACTTAGGCTATGACGTCAGACGTCAGTTATGGACCCCAAAGGTAGGTCTTTGGTTCTGCATACCTGGATAAATCCCAGGCGTAATCATAGTTTTTGTTTGTTTGTTTGTTTTTGTTTTCAACGCTCAATACCCCTTTTGATTTTGGCAAACGAAGAGGTTAACACAACTGAGTTTAACACAACGCATTCACCCTCTCCCCTTCCCATCCATCCTCTCATATCCCCTAGCCCTCCAATCGACTCGCTCTGCTTCTTTAAGATGAGTCCATTCAATACCACTTTCTCTTTTGGAAAAATGTTGAGTTTAAAACCCTCCTCGTCCCCCCCCCCCCCCCCCCCCCTTACCCCCCCCCCCCCCCCCCCCCCCCCCCCCCCCCCCTCCCCCATTTCCACTCCCCATTTCCCGGGCTAATTCGGTTTGGCCAATTATTTTTAAAACTAGCCCTTTTTTCACGGGCATGGGTCCTAGGGTCCCTGATACCTCAAAACAGTGTGAGGCTCTGTAACTCTCACGGTTCTTTCTTCACTCTGTACATAATCATTATTATCAGCGTTATCATTATAGAACACTACACACTATTTTCGTTCTGTGGGGTTTGTATTGTTATCATAACTTCTCTTACTTTTTTTTTTTTTATTCCCGTGAGTACTGTTGTTATAATGATAATGTAGGATTTATTTCACATCATCATCATCAATTATTACCATAATTATTACTATTACTGTTTTCATCATCATCATCATCATCATTTATTATCACCATGATCATCATCATCGTCATCTTCATCATCATCATGAACATCATCATACACCACTCAACAATTTCTTTCTGTGCGGTTTATTCTTTTAAGACATTTTTATTCGGCGATCTGCTTTTCAGTAAATTCTGTTATACTGCACGCAGGAACCACATTGAGGAGTAGGGTATATATTGTCTTGCGTCCTCTGTGTGTGTGTGTGTGTGTGTGTGTGTGTGTGTGTGTGTGTGTGTGTGTGTGTGTGTGTGTGTGTGTGTGTGTGTGTGTGTGTGTGTGAGCGTGTGTGTGCGTGCGCGCGCGCGTGTCTGTGTGTTTGCAAGATAAATCGACATCATGGAATTTTCATAAGTTGTTTGAATGGTCAATGCCTCCACGTATTCAATGTCAAGACTTGTCAATTCAGACCTAACAAAATTCCGACTTTCTGCCATTTTTTTTAACAGCAATACCGACAGTTGATTCAATGTTGAGGTCTGTTAGTTCAAAGCTCACAAAATACTGATTTTCTACCATTGTTTGCACGGTCGATACCGGGGGAGTTGAATTAATGTTGAGCTTAAAAATACCGTATTTTTTACCATTGTATCCACGATCAATTCCAGCAGTTGATTTGATAGTGAGGTATTTTTGTTCAAAGGTGACAAAACACCAACTTCTTTAACAATTTTTTTACGGTCGATACCGCTATCTGTTCAATGTGTGAGGTCTGTAAGGTCCAAAGTAACGAAATGCCGATTTTTCAGCCTTGTTTGAGTGCTCAATACCTACAGAAGATTCAATGTTGACATGTGTTAGTTAAAAACTGACGAAATACCGACTTTCTGACATTGTTTATACGGTCAATACCCAAAGTAAGGCGTGTTAGTTCGGAATTACCCAAACACAGACGGAAGAACAGTTCACAAACAAAAAAAAAAAAAAAAAAAAAAAGAAAGAAAGAAAAAAAAAAAAAAAAAGGAAGAGACAAGAAAGAGAAAGAAAGAAAGAAAGGAAGAAAGAAAAAAGAAAGAAACAAACAAACAAAGGAAAATGGTGTCTGAGAAAGGACACATATTTCATTAGCGAAGGAAAAGACTTAAGCGTGCAGATTATTCGTTTCTTTCACAGATATTGTTTTCGTTTAGATTTTCTTCGTTTTTTCTGTTTTGCTTTGACCTGCGCTGTTGGGCGCTCGCATGGGTACGCGCTTGGACATGAAACCACTTTGTCGTGCTCGTTTGTCTTGGACAAAGTGTCTCCCTCACTGGCAGAGCCAGACATCTATTTCTTCACTTGTGACAGCTGGTGTCCCCCCTGCTGATAAGGGAAACAGTTGAAGGATGAGCAAAAAGATCTTAGTTTGCTTACTGATCTCCTCCCTCCCTTCCCCCGTCCTCTGCTGTACTCTTAGCCCGCCCCCCTCCTCTCTCTCTCTCTCTCTCTCTCTCTCTCTCTCTCTCTCTCTCTCTCTCTCTCTCAGCTCGCACACATACCTTTAGTGCTGGGTATTTACAGATAACGGCAGAGGAGTTCATCTTGAGTGGTGTGTACGTATGTGCGTG
>JADBJO010000525.1:420000-425000 GCA_016801955.1 Conus betulinus | reverse complement strand
TACCGCATCAAAGAAGGTTCCAGGCTGGCAGATACAATCCACCTTTACCTGACAGGTACAAGCAGCAACAGCAGTATCTGAAAGGTACAAACACTAGTTACCATTGATTCCAGGCTGGTGTAACTTTTTGATCTGGAACATTGCCGCGCAGACGGACATAAACGAATCCAGGAGACTACAATGTGTGTTAGTATGAAATGTTTAGTGAGAGAGAGAGAGAGAGAGAGAGAGAGGGGGAGAGAGAGAGAGAGAGAGAGAGAGAGAGAGAGAGAACCAAGGACGCAACTTTTGTTTTCTTAATGAAACAATGAAGGGTACCTAATTCTAAGCCAATGCTGTTTGAGGCACCCTGGCACATTTGCAGGTAACAAGGTTCACAAGATTTAGAAAGAAATATGAACGAAACTACCCCCATCCCCAAAAAGAAAAAAAAAAAAAAAATAATTTCTCCCTTCCCCCCCCCCCCCCCCCCCCCCCCCACCCCCCCCCCCAGGAAGCTAAGAAGATTTGACAGAGACCTGTACTGATAATGAAGATACTGATATTGATTTCCAATGAAAAAGAATGATAGAATTATGATGATATGACGGTCTCTGCCCTTCCTCCACCCTCACCCCCACCCCTCTGCTCTGTGTGTGTGTGTGTGTGTTCCAGAGGAAGCTGGCCGGCATGTGGCTCAGTCGCGCTGGGTGATGATGTTCCTGGTGGGGATCGGCACCTCCCTGCTGGCGGCGGGCGTTCACATCGTGGTGGAGCTGGTGGCCCACGAGAAGTTCCACATCATCGCCAAGTGTATCCTTTGCCCTGGAACACGGTTCTTAGGGGTGGGGGAGAGAAAGAGGGGGAGGGAGAGAAAGAGAGGAAGAGAGAGAGAGGGAGGGAGAGAGAGAGAGAGGGGAGAGAGATGTAGAGAGAGATAGAAAGAGAGACAGAGGCAGAGACAGAGAGAGAGAGAGAGAGAGAGAGAGAGAGCAGAGACAGAGAGAGAGAGCGAGTACATGTGTGTGAGTGGGGGTGGGTGGGAGTTGGTTGGGAGGGGGGAAAGATATAAGGTGTGCACGTGTTCTTAGAGGAGCGAGGCATGAATGGGGGAGGGTGGGCAGGTGTACACTAGTTCCGCGAGAAGTTCCCTCTGATCATTTGTTGAATCTTTTGGACAGGGGGAAAGGTCAAGCGAGAATGAAAAAACGAGAGAAAGATTTTAGAAGGTAAAAGCGCCAACCTCGTCCCCACTTCTTTCATGAAATATTTCGGAAGTGCTACCTCCCCTTCCCCCTCTTCTTCTTCCCCTCCCCTTTAACATTTGAATGTTGAAGATGAATTTGCCAACCCTCTCTGCCCCCCTCTTTGTGAATAATTCTAGAAATACTGCCCCCCCCCCCCCCCCATCCCTCCCCCCACGTTCATACACTTTTGAAGGAAATGCCTCTTTACAGACTGCATACATACATACATACATACATACATACATACATACATACATACAGAGAGACGTTTCCAGTTGTTTCCCTTGACTGGTGTCGGACCTGGACAAGTGTTCAGGTGACAACTGCCTCATCATCCCTGTGGCCATCTGGTGTGGCATCAACCTGGTTATCTCCCTGCTGGCCGCGGCCCTCGTCACCTATCTGCAGTGGGTCTTGCCTGGCTTTGATAGGACTAGGGCTTTTCTCGTCACCTATCTGTGTGTGTGTGTGTGTGTGTGTGTGTGTGTGTGTGTGTGTGTGTGTGTGTGTGTGTGTTGTGTGTGTGTGTGTGTGTGTGTGTGTGTGTGTGTGTGTGTGTGTGTGTGTGTGTGTGTGTGGTGTGTGTAATGCATGGCTTGGATACGTCTGGTGTTATCCCTGTACGTTTCTCTGGTCATCTATCTGCAGGTGTGTCTTGCATGGCTTTGATTTCGCCCCATGTCCGTTTCCCTCGCTCCCTGTCCGCATGTGTGTGTCTAGTATGGCTTTGAGAGGTCTAATGTTACCCTGAATAGGTTTCTATCGTCACCTATATGTCTTATATGGCTTTGGCATGTCGTGTTACCCCCGAAAAGGTTTCTTGTCACTTACCTGTGAATGTGTCTTGTGTGGCTTTGGTAGTTTAGTGATAGCACGTGTAATATTTTCTTTTGTAACCTCTCTGTCTGCCTATATTCAAAAGATTTAGTGCTGAATGTGTATGGAAGAATGATTTTGAATTTGTGTATCGCTTTTAGGTTGTTTATTATGAATGGAGTATGTAATGGTGATTATACTGGTCACTACACATACATGTCGGAAACAGGAAGTAGTGTGAATGATTATTTTATAGTTTCTGAAGATCTTTTTGATACAATAAGGAATTCTTGCCGTCTTCAAGTCTCAGATATGATTGATTCTGATCATCAACCACTGGAATTTTTTTTGATGCAAATAATGATATAATAAGTTGTGATGATGAATGCAGTAATATGCCATCCTTTATTAATAAGATAGTTTGGAATGATGATTTAGCAGAGCAGCAGTTCCATGATCGCATGCGTTCCGGAAAGACAAAAGACAAACTTAACCAAGCCAGCAGTTTGATGGCTACTGACATAAATCAGGCACTAACTTTATTTAATGAATGTATACGAGAACAAGCAACTCTCATGGAGAAGAAAATTTATACAAATCAGAAAAGATCAGAGAAATGGTATGATGAAGAATGTAAAACTTCTAAGCGTAATGTCAGAAAACTTTTGAGAACTTGTAGAAAATCTTCTAAAACAGAAACAGAATCTTCTAAACAGAAACGGAATTGACACTAACTGAGAATTCAATCGAGAAAGAGAACAATGCAGCTTTTTGCAAAGCTAGAAGAGAATACAAGAAATTGTTACAAAGAAAAGAAAAGGAATACAACAAAACTGTACTTGAGCAACTGATCATGTGCATTAATGACCAGAAAGAATTTTGGCATAATATGAGCAGAGTTTCCAGTAAGAACAAGTTTCAATCCAACAAAATCTCTGTTCAAGAATGGTTTCAACAACATTTTAAAGGAGGTTTTAGAAAAACATGACATTGATAGTAATAGACCTATTTTTACAGATGCTATTGATGTTTCAGACAATTATCTGATAGTACTAATGAAACTGATGACAGTCAAGGGGTTGGAACCGATAGACATGAGAATGATGAGGATAATGTTGACTTTATGAACCGGCCCCATAACAAGGGAAGAAGTATTACTCTCAATTAAAAAACTGAAGAATAAGAAAGCAGCAGGACCAGATGGCATTATTGGAGAGATATTTAAACATGCAGGAAATGACGTCATTGATTTCTTAGTTAAATATTTCAATGCATTATTTGACACAGGTCAATATCCTGATTTATGGAAAGAATCCATAATTATTCCTTTGTTTAAGAAAGGCAATATAAATGATCCAAATAATTATAGAGGAATTTCTCTGTCAGATATAAGTAGCAAAATGTATAGCTCTATAATTAATTCAAGACTGACTGAATGGGTCGATCAAAACAATATTACAGGTGAATGCAAGCAGGGTTTAAACAAAATTATTCTACTATCGATCACATGTTTACATTATTGGCAATAGTGCAAAAACAGTTTTTCGTCTAATAGAAAATTATATGTTGCATTCATTGATTTTGAGAAAGCTTTTTGATACTATTTCAAGAAATTTATTGTGGCCTATTTTGATTAAAAATGGAATTAAGGGTAAAATCTACAGATGTATAAGAAGTATGTACGAAATTGTTAAAGCTCGAGTTCGCTGTGGTACACAGTATACAGGTTACATATATTGCACTAATGGTGTGAAACAAGGTGATGTTTGTAGCCCTCTTTTGTTTTCCTTGTTTATAAACGAACTTGCTCTCGATATTATAATAATGGCAGACATGGTGTTAGCCTTAATATTGATTTCATTGAACTGTTCATTCTTTTGTTTGCTGATGACATGATTTTATTGTCAGAAACTGTGGTTGGCTTACAAACCCAATTGAATACCCTTCATAGAGCTGCGTGCCAGTTACAGCTTAAAGTAAACTTGGACAAATCTCTAGCATAGTAATCTTTAGGAAAGGTGGGTATTTAGCAAGTACTGAGAAATGGTTTTATAATAACATAAAGATGAACGTAGTAAATTCTTATCGGTATCTAGGCATCCTGTTTTCCACACGATTGAGTTTTAAGCATGCATGCCAAGATTTAGCAAGTAAAGGGAAACGAGCTGCCATCAGTATCATTTGTAAGTTGTATCAGCTAAATAACAACTCTTTGAAATTGTATTTGAAGCTTTTTGATCTCAGATTCAACCCATACTCCTATATGGCGCTGAGATTTGGGGTCTAGAAGATGCTTCATCTGTCATTGAAAGTGTCCATTTATTTGTATTAAAGAAGTATCTAGGGGTTTGTATTAAAACACCTAACGACCTTGTGTATGGTGAATTGAATCGATTCCCATTAACGATTAATTCTAGTGTTTCTTGCATTAGATACTGGTTGAAACTGACTCGAATGGAGGAACATAGATTACCATCTAAAGCGTATAAAATGTTATTAAATTTGGCTAATAGAGGAAAAGTAAATTGGGCCTCAAAAGTTCGTGATATTTTGAATAGTTATGGCTTCTCCTATGTATGGGAATACCAAGGCGTGGGGTGTGTAAAATTCCTTTATAAAGATGTTTAAACAAAGACTAATCGACTGCAGGTGGCAGAACTGGAATCACCATATGAATGATAGCAACAGATTTATAGAATACAGGAAATTTAAGACATCGCATGATCTGGAGCCATATTTACTATTGGGTTTGGATAGATTTATTCGTTACACTTTGACAAGATTTAGATTTGGAATGTCTAATTTATCAGTACATAGTTCAAGATACAAAAGGAACGATGAATTTAGACAGTATGCCCGTTGTGCACATCCTCCGCTGATGATGAAATTCACTTTTGTTTTTTGTTGTCCTGCTTTTGATGATTTAAGACACAGTTTAATCCATCCAAAATATTACCA
>JADBJO010000525.1:412500-415000 GCA_016801955.1 Conus betulinus | reverse complement strand
ATTTCACGCCCCCTTCCTCCTTCCCACCCCTTTCTCTTTTCCCAGTTCTTTTCAGCATGGTCGCCCTGTTTCTTCTTCCACCAACTTTCTGCTCAGCGCCTTTTGAAGGACATCCCACAGAGTTGTCGAAACCCTGGCCTTGTTCCTTCAGCAGCACTTTTAAGGCAAGTCTCCCTCTCTCCTGTCTCTCTTCCGCTCTTCTGGTGTCTGTCGGTTTCTGTCTGTCTGTCCTCGTCTCTTCCTCCTCTTCGTGTTCCTCTCCTCTTTCCTTCTGCTCCTCCTCTCTCTCTGTCTCGTCCTGTTCTCTCCTCAGTCCTGTCTCTGTTCAATTCTCTGGCTTCCTCTCCCCTCTCTCTTCTCTCTCTCCTCTCTCTGTCCTTCTCTAGCTCCTGTCTGTCTCTCTCTCCTCACTCTTGTCCTGCTGCGTGTCTGTTCGCTCCGGGGGCTGGTCCCTCCTGTCTCACTCATCTGTCTACTCCTCTGTCTGTATCCTCTCCCCTGCTCTCTCCCCTCCCTCTCTCCTCTCTTCTCTCTCTGGGTCTGTCTCTCTCCTCCCTGTCTTCTCCTCCTCCTCCTCTCTCTCTCTTCCCTGTCTCTTCTGCTCTATATCTGCTTGTCTCTCTCTCTGGGGTCTGTCTGTCTGTCTCTCTGTCCCTCTTGCTCCTGTCTCGTCTCCTCTTCTCTCTGGGTCGGTCTCTCTCGTCTCTGTCTGTCTCTGTCCTCTCTCGGTCTCTCTCCCTCTACCTCTCTCTCTCTCGCTTCGGCTCTCTCTCGTGTCGGCTCGTCTCTCTCTGTCACCTGTCTCTCTGTGTCTCTCCCTCTCTATGTCTCCGTCTCTGTCTCTCTGTCTCTCTCCCTCTGTGTGTTGTATGTGTGTGGTGTGTGTGTGTGTGTGTGTGTGTGTGTGTGTGTGTGTGTGTGTGTGGTGTGTGTGTGTGTGTGTGTGCGTGTTTGTGTGTGTTGTGTGTGTGTGTGTGTGTGGTGTGTGTGTGTGTGTGTGTGTGTGTGTTTATATATATAGCAGAGCTTTCAACAACAGAAAAGAAAAAATATCCCAGTCTTAACCGTGGATGGCAGCTTGTCATATAAGATTGTGTTGACTTCGCTAAGGAATTGATTGACTATACCTGCGTGTTTTGGTTTGTGTTTGTCCGTCTGCAAGATCATGTTAACCTACAGAAAGATTCTGATGCAGTTTGGCAGAAAAATTATATGTGGGGGTATCCAGTCTTGGGTGTGTATGTGTGTGTGTGTGTGTAGGGGGAGGGGGGGGGGGGGGCGGGGGGGAGCGTAGGTGTGTGTGCGTGCGTGCGTGGGCGGATGGGTGGGTGGGTGGGTGCGTGTACAAGTTTTGCATTAACTTATTACTTTGATTATTTCTTTAGTATTCTCTGAATGAATTAGTTTTACTCTTTATGTCTGCGATTGCGAACTCACAAGGTGTTAGAATGTGCATGTATGTGTGCGTGTGAGTGTGCGTGTGCGCGCGAGCGCACGCGCGCTGGCGCATGTGAGCGGGTCGGTGGGTGGGGGTGGGTGTGACAGACAGACAGACTGACAGACAGACAGACAGATAGACAGACAGACAAGAGAATGCGTCATATGCACACGAACAAACCTTCAACAGTTCTGTCGTACAAACATGCCATTTGCTCTGAAGTCAATGGCACCACTCCCAACCCTCCACAGCAAACAGCCCACAACCAGATCGGTCCTCATTGTGAGATATATTAACCCATCAGCGGAGCCACTACAATGCTGCCGACTCACTTCGGTGGTGTTCAGTGTTTTCTGTTCTGATGCAGCCAGCGCAGGGCACGACACTAATCATTGCTGACTCGCGAAGCCAGCGTGAGAGATACCCCCCCCCCCCCCCCCCTCCCCTCTTCCCCCTGGAGAGGACACCATCAGGTGTACAAAGAGATTTGTTGCTGTTTCAGAATCTCAGATTTGACCTGATTGAAGTACCGGTCTTCATCGTTGAGGCTGCTATCGGTAAACGTTTTAGCTCTCGTCTGTCTTGTCTCTTTGTTCGTTCTCCTCTCTCTCTCTCTCTCTCTCTCTCTCTCTCTCTCTCTCCTCCTCTCTCCTCTCACTCACCACACACACACACACACACACACACACACACACACACCACACACACACACACACACACACACACACAGAGTCACATACACACACAACACTCACCTCTCTCAACACACACACAACACACTGTCTCTCTCTCTCATACACACACACACACACACTACCACACACACACACACACACACACACACACACACACACACACACACACACACACACACACACACACTATGGCACATACACACCCATACTGCTCATACACATAAATGCACTCCTCTGTCTATCTCCTCTCTGTCTCCTCTGTCTGTCTGTGTCTCTCTCTCACTCTCCCTCTCTCTCTCTCTCTTTCCAAATCCTCCTCGTCGCTCTCGCTCTCTCTCTCTCTCTCCTCTCCCGTTCACTCTCCCAT
>JADBJO010000525.1:400000-405000 GCA_016801955.1 Conus betulinus | reverse complement strand
TTCTTAAGAATTTCTGTCTTTAAACTTTTCTTTTATGTGTGTGTGTGTGTGTGTGTGTGTGTGTGTGTGTGTGTGTGTGTGTGTGTGGGTGTGTGTGTTGTGTGTTGGTGTGTGTGTGTGTGTGTGTGTGTGTGTGTGTGTGTGTGTGTGTGTGTGTGTGTGTTAGAGAGAGAGAGAAGAGAGAGAGAGAGAGAGAGAGAGAGAGAGAGAGAGAGAGAGAGAGAGAGAGAGAGAGAGAGATTTTGGTCTTTGGTCTGTAATGACTTTATGGATTCATTGGTTGGCAACTTCTTAACTCTGTCTACCCTTTCTACACACAGAGGGAGAGAAAGAGAGAGAAAAGAGAGATAGAGAGAGATCGATTGATTGATTGATTGATCGATTGATTGATCGATTGATTGATTGATTGATTGGTTATCTTTATTCCCAGAGAGTGGGGAGGCAAAGACACAGTGAGAGAGAGGGAGAGAGAGAGAGGGAAGAGAGAGAGAGAGAGAGAGAGAGAGAGAGAGAGAGAGAGAGAGAGAGAGAGAGAGAGAGAGAGAGAGAGACCGTAGTGGCACACACCTTAGACAGGCACTTTAGGGCCCAACCGGCGCTTCGATTTAAACCGCGGAAGTCAGGCATTTAGCATGTCCCTTCCGTGACCCCTCTCCCAACTCTGTCCTTGCTATCTGGCCGGAGGCTCTGTGTCCTCTGGGTCAACTGCTTTTTTCTTGTCTGTCGACAACATTTAACAAAACCAACTGACCCGATTTTCACAACACTCTTCTTGGGAAAAAAAAACAAAACAAAACGGGAATATCGCCTGACTGTCTGTGGACTGCAGGATCCGGATCAAGAGAGGCTGGGTGCTGGATCTGTTCGGCTTTGATGGAAGTCTGCGTTCTCCTTTTCCTTCGCCGAGAAGGTCACGTTTTCACTCATGCCTGTTGGTTTGTCTGTATGTATGTCAGCAAGATTACACAAAATTGCAGAAACCGATTTTTAACGGAAATTGGTGGCAAGATGAAATGTGGTGCAAGGACAAAGTCTTTACATTTTGATGCCGATCCGGATCCAAGGACTGATCCAGGATCCGTTCGACGGTGAGTCTGTCTGCGCTCTCCCACAATGTCCTGTTTTATTCATTTGGCTGCAGCCTTACACATTGTGAACTAGAGGGTCAGCAGGTATGGTGTAGCAGAATATATGGGCTAGTCTGCACGCAATGACAACCCCTTGACGAAAAGTAAACTGGGTTACGATGTGTATGGCGTGATGACCCCGTGCTGAGGGGCTATGATGTGTGTCCAGGGGCTGTACGACATGAACGTGGAGGTCAGTGGTATTCCCCTGCTGCCTTATGAACCCCCGCCCCGATGATGTCAAGGTCACGATGTCAAGGTCAGGTAAGTTGCCATGTGGTCGTCTGTCTGTCTGAGTGTTGTTTTTTCTGTCTGTCTGTCTGTGTGTTGTTCTTCTGTCTGTCTGTCTGTCTGTCTGCCTGTCCTGTGTCTCTCTCTCTCTCTCTCACTCTCTCTCTCTCTCATCTCTCTCTCCTCTCTCCTCTCTCTCTCTCTCTCTCCTCCTCTCTCCTCTCTCTCTCTCTCTCTCTGTTTCTCTTTTCCTCCTCTCTTTCTGCCTGTCTGTGTGTTTCTTTTTTCTCTGCATCTGAGTCTCTCTCTCTCTCTCTCTCTCCTCTCTCTCTCTCTCGTCTCCTCCCTCCTCTCTCCCCCACTCTCTCTCCTCGCCTCTCTCTCCTCTCTCCTCTCTCCTCTCTCTCTCCTCGCTCTCTGTGTGTGTGTGTGTGTGTGTGTGTGTGTGTGTGTGTGTGGTGTGTGTGTGGACGACACTTACTCAGTCACTGCACATTAACCTTAAATGGTGCTAAGACAACGAGGATTTCAGTAAGGTACAACCAGCACTACCATAGTTTTCAGATAGTCAAGAGACATACGTGGGTCTGGATAGTTGGAGGTCTACGTTGTTCCAGTTGCCCTTCTGTTTTGTTTTTCGTGGATTGGTTCAACAGCCTGTTGATAGGTTTTCTCTTTGTTTGTGATTTACTTTCGACAGCTGAAATCCACAAAGAGAAAAGGTCGACGCTGGATGCCTTAATGACAAAAGAGGGAGCACTGGGAGATGTTCTTTCTTTCTGCTTGCAGTGAGGTCATGAGCCAGCCGTTGCTGATGCTTACCCCGACAGAGAAAAGTCGGTCACATCCTGGACATTCGGAGAACGAGACTTTCCCATGGCTTTCCAATCATCCGACCAGGACCCCTCTGGTTGAGTGCCCCATACGTTCCACATCCAACCATCCCATCCATCCATCCATCCATCCATCCATCCATCCATCCATACCCTTCAGCGTTTCGTCCGTCCATCCGTCTGTCTGTCTGTCTGTCTCCCTGTCTGTCTATACATCTATCCCGATCCATCCATCCATCCATCCATCTATCTTCTATCTATCTATCTATCTATCTATCTATCTATCTATCTAATCTATCTATCTATCTATCTAGATCTATCTATCTATCTATCTATCCTATCTATCTGGTCCGTGTCAGCCTGCCTACCTACCTACCTACCTACCTCCCGACCTCCTACCTGTATCTGTCTATCTGTCTGTTTGTCTATATCTATCTGTCTATAGATAGGAGCTTATCGACATGACCCTTCTTGGCTATTCATACATACTTTGTCGATGCCTTGCCTATCATCAGGCAGATTTTCGTGTTCCCGGGGCAACTCCATTTTGTCCTCCCATGCGCCCCCCCGCCCCCGAAGCTCCTGCCCCCCGGCCTTTTTTTGTTTTTTTTTGTTTGTGTTTGTTTTGTTTTTGTTTTTTGGTTTTGTTTTTGTTTAAAGTGCGGTTTCTTTTCTTTTCCTAGTAAAAGGTGAACCCTCGGTGAGTGAAAACGTTGAACAAATTATATATGTTTTACCTTTTGTCCAGGATTGACTTGTGGATGAGTAAATCACAAATTTGACGTGTGGCATTCTTATTCATGACGTTGAACCCTCAATGACTGAAACCGTGATTTGCCTGGCGATATTAGTTACGCGATGGTTGCCGCCACTCGTGACTCCTCCCCCCGACTTCCTCCCCCACTCCACCCAACGCCCCCGTCCCCCCCACCCCCTCCCCCCCCCCCCCCTCCAACCCCCACCCCTCCCCCCCCTCACCGCCCCACCCCCCCCCACCCGCCAACCATCACCCGCCCCTCCCCCCCCCCCCCCCCCCCCCCAACCCCCCCACTTTACATGGCTTTCTTTCTTACCCCATGACGCTGAGACATGAAATGACCCCATAACTTTAAAATGCTTTCCGTTTGAAAACCAGTTTGACCTTAGGATACGACGCCATCCCGTTGCATTTCTCATTACCGATGATGACCTTCCCCCCCGGCTTACACCGACAGTTCCTACATTAGGTAACTGAACCTTTTTTTTTTTTTTTTTTTTTTGTGTCCCGTACCTCATTTACCCGGCTTACTTATCCTTTCCTCCCCGGCTTTCGTATTTCACCGACAGTTGCCGTCTATTCATGAACGGACAGTTGACGAACCCCCGGTTATCTACTGAATTTCCTTTCTCTTTTTTTTTTTTTTTTTTTTTTCTTTCTTCTTTTTTTTTTCCTCTTCTTCACTTCTCTTTTCTTCTCTTCTTCTCCTTCCAACTTACGGCTGACCCTCTCATTTCCTTTCTCTTCTGGAGGTTTTCCTTCTCTTCTTGACGTGGCTTATTTCATTAACTTAGACAGGTTGACCACCCTCGGTTATCGACCCCTTGTATTTTTTTCATTTTCTTCTTCTTCTTCTTTTTTCTTTTCCTTTTTTCCCTCCTCTTTCTGTCTTCTTCTCCTTTCTTTTTCTTCCTCTTTCTTTTTCTTCTTCTTTTTTCCCTCTTCTTCTTCTCGTTCTTCACTCTTCTTCTTCTTCTTCCTTCTTCTTCTCTTTACTCTTCCTTCTTCTTTTTTTTCTCTCCCTTTATCTTTTCTCTTCTACTTGTCTCTTTCATCCCTCCTTCTCAGTTCTTTTTCTTCTTCTCTTATCTTTTCTTTCTTCTTTTTCCCCCCCTTCTTTTCCTTTTTCTTTTTTTTAAAACTTCTTGCTTTTTCTTTTGTTTCTTTTCTTTTTTTTTTGATCGTTTTCTTCGTTCTTCCCTTTTCCCTCTTTCTTTTTCCTCCTTTTTTTTACTTTTCCTTTCTTCCCTTTTCTTCTTTCCTTTTCTCTACTCTTTTTCTTTCCTTCTTTTTTTTCTTATTCCCTTCCTCCCCTTTCTTCCCCTTCTTTTCTTTCATCTTCCACTTCTTCTCTTCTTCTTTTCTTTTTCTGCTCTTCTTCCCCTTTTTCTTTTTTCTTTTCTTTCTTCTTTTTCTCCTTCCTTCTTTTCTTTTCTTTTTTTTAGGTTTTAAGCGACCAGTTGACCCTTCGGAGACTCCTGTCAGACGATCATTACAGTATTTGCTTTGGGTCTGTAAAACGAAAGTGGAGATAGTGTCCTTCGGCCCTGAGTCTGTCCAAGAACTTGCTGTTGACCTCTCGGTTCCGATCCATTGTTTTTAAAAACCGTTTTTTTGTTTGTTTTCTTTCTTTCGTCTTCTTTTTTTCGTTCTTTTCTTTCTTTTTTTTATACCATTGAGCTTTGACCTCTTGGAGTACCCCTGACAGACGAATCCCCTCATCCAATATTGGTTCTTGCTCAGGTCGCTGAGAGAGCGCGAGCCAAGGCCCTTCCCCTCCCCCCCTCTCCACCCCGCTCCCCCCCCCCCCCCCCCCCCCCCCCCCCCCCCCCCCCCCCCCCCCCCCCCCCCCCCCCCCCGCCCCCCCCCCCCCCCGCCCCCCCTCCCCCCCCCCCCCCCCCCCCGCCCCGCTTCTGGAGCGAGGCAACCACTACCGCGTGTCCGACAGTGATGCCCATGAACCTTGCCGACTACTGAAACCTGCGACATGAATTCACTGTGCAGACGCAATGACGTGGCGGAGGTGCTTAGAGCTGTGGCATGAAGGGCATC
>JADBJO010000525.1:195000-395000 GCA_016801955.1 Conus betulinus | reverse complement strand
GAAACAAATGTTCTCCACGCATGTGCAAGCTTCACACCTGAACGCCAAATGATTAAGATCACGCCGAGATACAAAACATCCTGCCAAAAACGCTTTAGATCACATAATGAGAGAAAGGCCGGTGCTACTCACGCTGCCTCTTTCTACACACACACATCCCAATGTATGAATGGCGGGCGACAACAGCATTTGTTGCCGTTAATGTCACCAAAATCCAGCCAGACACACAGAGCCTTTCAGAGCGGCCACTCACACACTGGAAAAGCTCGCGTCCCAATGAAGAAACGAACGACAAAAGGCAGCTATTTAGCCAACACTACTCAAATTATAACACTATAGCTGCACTGTCCATATCCGTAAGGCAGATGGATCTAGGCAGTGCTGAAAATGCCAGACATTGCCCGTATCATCCCCCACTTGACCCAGAATTTTTAAAAAGGTGATGAACATTATGGAGCTACAAGTACATGGGAAAGCCTTATTGGAAAAAAAAAAGGACCCTGTAGAAAAGACGGCCTGTGTTCAATCTGGAGTAGTGTTTATAATCTCATGTCTTAGTCACCAGATCACAACAACAACATGTTGTTGTAACGAGAGGGGAAAAAACTGAAGAATCACTTGAGCAAAGACAGGTGAACTAGCCATGAGGTCAGGAAAATACAGCAATTCAAAGAAACATACATTTTTAAGGGCAGAGTGAATGAATGTGGCTCAGAAGTGGATAGTGCTAACACGTAATTTCCGGAATGCGGGGATCTAGTGGAAGAGTCCCTGGCAGTATCCCCATGGGAGATTGAAGTTATCTGCCCATGTTCTGGTCTCGTATCAAACTTTGGGCGCTAGAGCATTCTAGCATGGATGTTTTCCATCTGATCACCGGAATGCAACATTTCATATCTTCTTCTTCCATTAATGTTCAGCGGTCATAACTTTGACCATTACTAACATTTCTTGCGAAGTGCAAGTGTGTGCTCTTAGTCGAATTTCGTACTCATAGTCATCCGTATCCCATTAATTTAAAAAAAAAAAAAAGTGAAAGACATAGTGTGTGTGTGTGTGTGGTGTGTGTGTGTGTGTGTGTGTGTGTGTGTGTGTGTGTGTGTGTGTGGGGGGGGGGGGGGGGGGGGGGGGGGCGGGGGGGACGGAGGGGGGGGGGGGGGTCTACTGTGCCTGGAGGGCCTTCAGTGCCCTTAAGCAGAAGGCGTTGTAGGAGGGGGCCTCGACGACATCAGCTGGGAGGGAGTTCCAGTCAACAACGGTCCTCGAAAAGAAAAAAAACACTTCCTGTACTTTCCGCAGATTGAAGTTATCTGCCCATGTTCCCAATTAGTATGGGAGATTCAAAAAAAAAAAAGAAAAAAAAAAAAAAAAAAAAAAGAAAAAAAAAAAAAAAAAAAAAAAAAAGAAAGAAAAAAAAAAAAGAATAGCTAGACAGTGAGTTTCGAAACTGTCTGGTCTCGTATCAAACTTTGGGCGCTCGAGCATTCTAGAAGGATATTTCCATCTGACCACCGGAATGCAACATTTCACATTACCATAGTGAACAGAGCATTTCCGGTGAATTGAGCAATGATGTCCGTTTTTAGTAAAGTACAAGTGTGGCTGACTTCATTGGGGATGTGCGTGGTAATGAGTGAATTTGTTTACTTTCAGGACTTCTCCATGCCCAGGGTCTTCCGTTTGTTCCGTGGCTTGGGCCTGCGACACCTGGTGGTCGTTGACGAAAGACTATCAGGTAATCCATCATCACATTCAAATGCAGACAACTGGAGACATCAGTGAATCTAAGAATCAAGTAGTAATTGAAACCAACTTATCCCAGAACTAAGAAGTGACAGTAAGTCTATATCAAAGTTGTGGGAGGGGGACTGAGAGAGAGAGAGAGAGAGAGAGAGAGAGAGAGAGAGAGAGAGAGAGAGGGGGGGGAAGAAAAGAAAAAAGAAACAAAGAAGAAAGAAAGAATGAATGAATGAAAAAAGGCAAATGCTTTTGAGTAAGCTTCTGATGGAACTTGGGGTTGAAACCAATGCCTAAAAGGGTTTCCAGGCTTTTTTTTTTTTTTTTTTAAAGAAACATTAAAAAACAAAGCAAAAAACACAACAGAACAAATGAAGTGACTCGGGAGGCTACACACGGAGATGGTATCACCATAGTCAAGGAGAAGGCGAGGATATGACTCCGAAAGGTCCTGTCACGCCAAAATCCAGTGATGGCTACTGTGACATATTCAACCAGATTCAGATCCTCGCGATGTGAATACACTCAAAAAAGTACCAGTAGAGGGTTGAAGAGAGGAGTGATGAAGCTGGTGAGGATGTAGGTAATGGAAGCTGGGACTTCCTATTAGTGGAGGATTTAGGTAATGAAAAGCTGGACTACCTATTATGAGAAGATTTAAGTAATGGAAGCTAGACTTCCCATTAGTGGAGGACTTAGGTAATGAAAGCTGGACTAACTATTATGAGAAGATTTAAGTAATGGAAGCTAGACTTCCCATTAGTGGAGGATTTAGGTAATGGGAGCCAGGCTTACCATCAGTGGAGGATTCAGGTATTAGAAGCCAGACTTTTGCATTAATGGAGGATTCAGTTAATAAAGCCAGGCTTTCCATCAGTGGAGGATTTAGGTAATCAAAGCCAGGTTTTCTATTTGTGGAGGAATTAGGTATTTGAAAGCCAGGTTGTCCATCAGTGGAGGATTTAGGTCTTGAAAGCCAGGCTTTCCATCAGTGGAAGATTTTGGTAATGAAAGCCAGGCTTTCCATCCTACGATTTAGTTAATTGAAGCCAGGCTTTCTATTTGTGTAGGATGTAGGTAATTAGTGGAGGATTTAGATCATGGAAACCAGGTTTTCCATTAGAGGAGGATTCATTTAATGGAAGCCAGGCTTCCCAGCAGTGGATGATTCAGCTGATGGAATCCAGACTTTCCGTCAGTGGATCTAAGTAACAGAAACTAGGCTTTCCATCAGTGGAGATTTAGGTAATGGAAATAGGCTTCACATCAGTGAAGGCTTTAGGTAATGGAAGCCAGTCTTTCCATTTGTAGGAGATTCAGGTAATGGAAGACAGGCTTCCCAGCAGTGGACGATTCAGGTAATGGAAGCCAGGCTTTCCATCAGTGGAGAATTTAGGTAATGGAAACCAGGCTTTCCATTTGTAGCAGATTCAGGTAATGGAAGACAGGCTTTCCATCAGTAGAGAATTTAGGTAATGGAAACCAGGCTTTCCATTTGTAGGAGATTCAGGTAATGGAAGCCAGGCTTCCCGGCAGTGGATGATTCAGTTAATGCAAGCCAGGCTTTCCATCAGTGGAGGATTTAGGTAATGGAAGCTGGACTCCAAATCAGTGGAGAACTTAGGTGATGGAAACCAGGCTTTTAGTCAGTGGAGGGTTTAGTTAATGAAAGCAGGACTTCCCATCCGTGGAGGATTTAGGATCTCAACACAGAACATCAACACGTACTTACTTCATTCACTCTTTCTGTCCAACTGGTCAGGCTTAGATGTCCGCCCACTCCTAACCAGTGGTCGAATATCAAATCTTGGTTTAAGTTAACTGCGTTTCCCTTTAACCATGTCTTTCCCTTTTGTATCATGTTCTGGTTTATTAACTGAATTCAAATGATTTGGATGGTTCTGTTGTTCTGTTTTTTGTTCGTGTGTGTGTGTGTGTGTGTGTGTGTGTGTGTGTGTTTTTCCCAACACCATGAGCCAGCAAAGTAGTTTTATATAGTGAGGCTAGTTTTTAATTCAGTCTTCCAAGACGATCTTGGCAAATAAGCTACGAATGCACATATACACACACACACACACACTCTCTCTCTCTCTCTCACAATCACACACACACTTTGACACATTAGCACACACACACACAATGCAGACACAATTAAATACGTTAGACCATGACACCAGTTCGCATTTGCTGTAACACTACTCGTCGGACGACGATGGTTTTGAGTGAAACAACCGAGATCCTCCAACTGGATAGCTGAAACATGCCAGACTAGAGAGGTTATTCAACCAGTCACTATGTAAGGACTGAAACAGTTTAGGCCATGTAAATCACCATACCCGATTTACTTCAGCTTCAGAATTCTTGATCCGTTAACATATTCAGGAACGTGGCACAGTGTAGTACATAACTCACGACTGTGCCCTTGTTGCAGCCCATTGGCATGGTAACCAGGAAGGACCTGGCCAAGCACCGGGCGGGGACCAAACGGGGCGTGCTTCACATGGAAGAGCTCACCATTGAGGACGTCTGAGACCTTCATCTCCACACTGCTTACAAGCTTTGTCACAGCACTCCACCTGTCCATGGTCGATCATCTGGTGCCAGTGTCGTTCTGCTTGTTTAGTCCTGGCAGTTTCATCCATAACCTGTGAAACCTGTCCAAGACTGTCATGACAATGGAGTCGGAAGACATTTTTCTGTCTGAAGACATGTTACAAGAGAGGGACAGGGGAGGGGAAGGGAGGGGTGAACCGACAAGCATTTTAACGGAGACGCCACTATAGTAAATTTATCCTCCAAATTCCATTTAAAAAAAAAAAAAAAAAAAAAAAGGTGGGGGGGGGGGGGGGGGGGGGGGGGGCGGGGGAGGGAGGGGTGCAAGGGGAGGACAACTTTCATTGTCATCTTTTAACAAGCTGTGCGTATCTTCGTGTCTTGTCTTATAAATCCTTGTAGAGAAGGTAGTGCGGGATCTATGCACGTGATTCAGATTCTTGTGCGTGGGTGGGTTGGTGTATTGTAACCAGCAAAAGGCACTGTCTGAAACAACCTCAACCAGATTAACCCCCCCCCCCCCCCCCCCTCCATAATACCATTCAGGAACATGCACACAATATCGGATTCAAAATCATGTGACCCCCCCCCCCCCCCCCCAAATTCTTGTGCTCTTTTCTTCTCGGTGTTTGGCATCTTGTTAGCTTCAAATATCAGGGGTGGAGGATGGGGGTGCTCGGCTTCCTGCGTCCCCCAACTCACAAAATTTCATTGGGAGGCCATGCTTGCTGGGATATGGGAAGGGGCATATTGCAATTTTGTTTTCTTCCTTTATTTGAAGAACTAACATGGCACTATCTGATGCAACTAGAACCTTGGTATTATCCCTAATACGTCACCAAAGTACCTTTCTGGAATACAGAAAGGTCCTGATCAGCATGTTTTTTTTCGTTGTCTGCTTCACTTCTTACCGTTTTTCCAAGTCTCATTTGACGTCAAGTATTAGGAGTGCCAGAGGGTATTCTACCCCCACCCTCTTCTAATGCCACTGGATCAGTTTTCAGTTGGTTGCAGAAGAGGAAAGAAGCTTGATGCCTTGAGTCTCCAAAGTTCCTCAGCAGTGCAACTTGATTTTTTCAGATTTTTTTTTCTCTATTTCTTATGTACTTTTAATCAAATCTGATGAAATGCCACTAAAACTGTAAAAAGGTGCAGTGCATAAAACTGTAAACTTCATGGAGAGTAAAGAGTTTTTCAAGAGAGCAAGAGGTAAGCAAAAGGAACATCAACAGAGGAAAAGGGGTACACTTTTGATAGCTTAATGACCTTGTGAAAGCCATTCCGTGAGATATGTGCAGAATAATGTAAGTAAGCCATAAGTGCAGCATAATTTTTAAAATATGAAGGTTGCATTTTTAATGAAGACTCTTATTCCTCGTTTACAAACACTGTGCTTTTTGAGTGAACAACACTTTTTGTACAGAGACGTTTCACATTCCACAAGAAAGCCTATATCATCATCAAGAAACTATCCATGTTACTCAGGAATATGCTAATCTGGCTTGTACGTTCATTAACAAGGCTTTTTATTCATGTATTTCATTTTGCAACCTGGATGTAGTGTGTGAATGTGCTGCGAGTTCATGTACAGTCAAGCTCTTGGTGATAGTTCAGCTCATTTTTGTACATGTCACTTTTTTGCCAATAAATATGATATACAATATGACCGATCATTCCAGCTACACAAGTCTCATTTTCATGTGGTCTATCTTTGTATTGAGAGTGGTGGAGTTATTAAATATATGTGCAAGGATAGACGAATGAATGAAGTGATGTAAGAGGATCACCAACGACATCAGTTGTGCACATTAGCACTCGGTGCCCCCCCCCCCCCCCCAAATTTCAATCAACATGACAATCATCTAAAGCAGCATCATGTGCTTTTCACTGGCTGTATGGCTAACTCATCCTAACCCTGTAATTCCTCCTTTCTCACAAATTTTGAAAGCATGCAAACTTAACTGAAGACAAACTTGTCCACCTGGCGAACAAATGCTGAATCTAAACAGATTCCCTGATGGACGTGGTTGTTTTGGGCTACTGAAACGGACCTGCACTTAGTCTGCATCACAGGCTACAGTGGTGCCCAATCCAGATCGATACACAGAAGGGCATTCTTTTAGTAATTTTTCAGGAAACACTGTACGGGTACACAACTCCGTCAGATCCTTGACCTTGTGGGGCACTTAGCCTGTAAAGACAGATGTCTCAATACGTTGCTTGCCCTATAGTCATACAGAATCCATCACCTGGTCAACATGCAATCAAACTTTCACATACATGACATCACCGCGAATACGAACATTTTCTCATCAATTTATTTGCCTTACTGGGGGGAAAAAAAACAAAAACAAAAAAAACACACCGTTTGTATCACCCAAAAGACTTGTACGTTCTGAAACACTCATTTCTAAAATTCTAATCATAATGCACGAACAAATCATATAACCAAGGCATCAATTTCTTACAATTTTACAAAAAAAATGTACCAAAATAGAACATTCAGTAAAGAGGTACAAACATTTAAATGGGGAGTTTGTATTATACTCCCTGTTTTGGCTAGTATACTTGCCATGTCAGACCGTAGCATTCAACGGCAGTTAGCTCTGAAAGGCTGAATTTTTTGTGACTAATGCAGTAATAAGACTATCACGTGACGCCCACCCTACTTCTGCCAAGGAAGAAAGCCGGTGCCAACTTCCTGTTCCTCATTTCAGCTTCGGCCTTCCACCTGACAAGAACAGGTTTCTCTTGCTCTGTCTCGCCTATACTTCTTTTTTTTTTTTATGCAGACTTGCCTTCTTCGCTCGTTCTGTTGTGGCTTACACTAAACCCTGGTACTATTGTCGCGGCAGACTTACGCATGGCGCTTTACCATTTTGTAGCTTTCAGCGATTGAGTACTCCTCCCTGTCCCTCGATCCGCCATCTTGCCTCACCTCGTGGTCGTCAACTTTCTAGTTGTGCCTAGGTTTAATTGTGCTGGAGGTTTCCTCCTGCACACTATTTATTGTAATTATCTTAAGGTCAATCAAGTTTTCCTCCCGATCTTTCGATCCACCAGCTCGTCTCCACTTTGTGGGTCGTGTGCTCCATGTTTTTTTTCTGCCACCATAGGCCAAAATGGTGAAGGGCAACGACGGGTTGAGCATAGTCTCTCTCCAGGGGTCGCTTTTTGCCCCGCAGGACCCGCGTACCGATTCCATGGAACAAACCGTTCTTTCTTCGGAAGAAGAACGTATGGCCGTTGAAAGGGGGGTTCCGTGAAGGGGACGCTCAACCGTCATTTTGATACCTCCTCTAACCGACCGGCGGATGCACAATCACTGTGTCTGAAGGGCAAAAGGCAAGCTGCTACCATCACAAAGTGCCTTTCTTTTAACATCCCACGCAAGACTAAAGGCAAGGCTCCCCTTAAAGGGAAGGCTCGTTTTAAGATTTGCATTTGAATTCTCTTTCACCCCCCCATTTTACCTAATGCTGGCTTGCCTTCTACTACCAGCGGGACCAAGGGTAACCTGTCCGATCTGGACCCTAGTGTCACCACGCTACCGCAGCCACACCAACCCACAGACAGGTGGATAGGGGGCTTGGCTACTATGCCCTCCACCACTGCCCCCTAATCCACAGGGGTCTTATACGGATCCCACTAGGGAAGTGTATGTAGCAGTGCACTCTCCGGGTACGTGTCTGTGTGTGTGAGCATGTGCGTGCGCGCGTGCGCACGCGACAAGACATGCCCTCTTGCACCCCCCCCGGGTGTTTCAGGTTCCCCCCTCCCCCCCACGGTGTTTTTCAGGTTACCCTGGCCCCCATGGAAATCCTGCCCCCGGACCGCCACAGCCCATTTTTCTCCATGGGGACCAGTGGCTTTATGCCCCTCAGAGGGACCAGTGGCTTCGAGCAGACCTGCATCAGCTCCATGGTCGCCTGTGGCATCCAGCCTCCTCAAGCTGGTTTCACCTTGATGCGCCACCCTCTCGGGTGCGGTCTGATCAGCACCATGGACCCCCCGGGTTGCCGATCATGGAGCCACCAGGGACCCATCCTCGCTAGGGCGAGACCCTCACGCACTCGTCTTTGCCTTCTCTAGACGGTTCTTCACAAACCTCTCCAGGAATCTGACACTCCCTATCTTGAGGATGAGGTTGAGGAAGACTCCTTCTCCTCATCGTGTGACCTGTCTGCTATTGAGCAGTGGTGCCCTGATCTTGTCTTGTGGGAGTTCCACACCCTCAGACAAGTTCTTTTCAGTGTCAAAATTCACTTTGGCCATCCCCGCCAAGCCTGCTCGCCCCAGACTAGTTACCCCTCAGATCCTGTCTTCCGTTTGGAGTGTCCGGCAACTCTATCCAGGGGTGCGCAGGTCGTCCCCTCCTCTAGGGAAGGAATCCCTCTCGGGCCCGGAGGCACGTTCCTCCTGGGGACCCCCCCGACGGCCCCACATCTCCTCCCTGTTTGCCAAGGACATCCCTGCGGCCAGGGAAATTGCCATTTCTCTCTGCCGACCGCTGTTTGATCCCCCATTCAGTTCCTCCCACTTTGATCTCACTCAAGACTGAATGGGACTGCATATCAAACACATCACTGCTGGTCATGTATTTTTGACATGCTCACGCAGCGTGTGGAGATCTGGCTGGAGGAGGACTCGGTTTCTGTGTTCTCAGACGCTCAGGCCTCTGAAAACACTCCGAGACAGACGGACGGTTCTTCAGGGACCCCATGATGCGAATCCTGGTCAACAGGAGCTCGCATCACCTTTGGCTGTGGCAGACAGTGCAGCCAGGAGCCATTTTAATTGTTTATTGGCCTGCAGAGATTCCTTCTTTTCGAAGGCTAATCACTCCCCTGAGCTTAAGGCCGCCCTGCAGTGCATTCTGGGTCAGCAGCAGTCGCTCTTCGGCGACTATTCGGCTGCCTTTATTGCTCATTCAACTGAAGAGCATATAAAAACAGTCTCATATACGGCCAAGCCTAACCCCTTTCTTTCTCAGCAGGCTAACCCTCCTCTCGGCGTGGAAACACTGGTTCAGGCCCATGATCCACATCTTTGCCACCCAATTCAACCACCGTCTTCCAGTATAGGTATCTCCTGTCCCCGACCCCCAAGCATATACAATTGACGCTCTCTCCCTTCCCTGGTTGGGCCTCATAGCAAGACACCTTCCCTCCATTCCCTATCCTCCACAAGGTGATCAGGAAGGCGAGACTGGAAAGACCCAGGCTCATCCTCATCGCCCCATGTGGCCAACCCGGTCCTGGTTGCCGGACCTCAAGTCCCCCTCCCATGCTCCCCCTCTCCTACTGGGCACACATTGGGACATGCTCAGACAGCCTCACTCAGGTCGCCCCCACTCCAACCCAGATGCTCCGCCTGCACACCTGGCTTCTGTGCCAGCCCAATTGCGGACATCTGCCCCTCCCTCCCAATCAGACAGATCCCAGTCCGTCCTAGACATACTCTTTGTGGCAGGGGCCTCGCAAGACGTTCGGGACTTGGCTACAGCCTCTCACAGAGCCAGCACCGAGTCTCTCTATGATTTCCGTGGAGTGAGATGGGTCTCCTGGTGCTCAGATAACCCTGTTCCCCATTATCATCCTTCCAATATCCAGTTAGGCAACTTCCCTATCCCACCTATCCTCTTCCCTAAAGCTCTCTGCTAGCTCCATTTGGGACTACAGGTCTGCTATCTGTACCACTATTTGCCAACTCGGCGGCCCCTCTTTTGAGAATACTTCCTTCTCAGAGAGATTCCAAGGGGATAGCTCTACGCAAGTCAGTCCCCTAGGTGGGTCCTCCTTTGCGACCTCTTCACTGTCCTTGACGCTCTCAGAAAACCCCTTTTGAGCCCATCGCCACCATTCCCTTGGACCTCCTTTCTCTCAAGACCACATTTCTTCTTACCCTTATGCTCTTGGTGGGGACCCAGAGACACTGCCTTCCACAGGGACCATTCGGTCTCTCTCAAGTTTCTTCCTGAATTCTTGGCTAAGAATCAGGAACCGGGCACTGCCTCTCCCTCCCTCGTCATCCGCTCACTCGTGGACATCTTGGAAAAGGGGAAAGAGGGGGGACATGGACCTGTGCCCTTTAGGTGTCAAGTTACTACTGGAAACGCTTGCACCCCAGGCGCTCCTCCCAGAGGCGTCTCCCCATTTCCATCAACCTCTATCATCATAGAAAAACATCTCTGCTGGCACCATCTCCAGGTGGCTTTCAAAGATGGTCAGATCTGCTTACGCCCAGGCGTGTAAGAATCGCCCCGTCGCATCTCCCCCGGCCCACGAGGTCAGAGCACTGGCTACTTCCACAGCGTTCCAGTGCCCTGTCCCCTTGCGCCACCTCCTGGAGGCAGCCTACTGGCGTTCAGAAAATCTCTTCATAAACTTTTAAGGGATATCCGCATGACCGGGGGGCTGATGGTTCTAAAAGGATTCCTTTTGCTGCGGTTAACGCAGCCATATCTATTCCGCCTTCTAACCCCAAGAACCATTAGGGCACTCGGCCCCTCCTCAAATTCCTTTAAATTCTTCTACGGTCTGACATGGTATAGTATACGATGCTAAACTACCTTTACACGACTTTATAACCATCAAAACAGTACTGATGAAAGAATGAAAAACAGAACAAAAAACCAACCAATCAAACTCACCACACCCCCCCCCCCCAAACACACACAAAGTTTATCTTTAACCTCTTTCATTTAGGGGAACCTACAAACGCATACATTACTGAAGGCGCAGAGAAACAAGCCTACCTGTAAAATCTTGACAGGTGGGAAAAGGACACCTGTACACCATGTTTGCTCTTATACCAATGGTAAGCAACAGCTGTGTACACAGTACACACTTCAGCTGACTTTGTCACTGGAACATGCCATTATTCAGCAACATTCTAAGATGATTCACAGCAAAAATTGCTTTCACTCTGGACTTTCTTGCTGAAACCAAGAACACAGTGACAACTGGAAATGGTGGAAGCTGAAGTGTTGATGAGCAGTGACCGCAGCAACACCTAAATGAACTCCACTGAACTGGAGGATTTGTTTGGAACTAAATTGTAATGAAGTTACAACTTGCATGCTGAAATAAATTTCCTTCTTTGCTGAAAACACTGGAAATGGACTTCATGCTGAAATAAATTTCCTTCTTTGCTGAAAACATAGGAAACTTACAAAGCCAATTTGGTTGTAGATCAACGCTGGCAAAACTCGATTTGGTCAGGTCGAAAATTCACAAAGTTGCTGACAAAAAGTTGCGTAAAGAAGCCGCATCAATTTCAGAGGAACATTGCAGACAGAGATAAAGATCATTTCTTTTTTAAACGCACACACACACAAAAAAAAAAGAGTACCGTGTGACTGTGACACATTTATAAATCTGTCTGCAGTTTACTGGGATGATCAACAGTGATGACTTGATCAAGTTCAGAGCTGCGGTCGGGTCTGAATCTACAGATTCATGGAATTTCTCTGACCAAAGTTACTGTATTGAATGCCAATTTTAAAAAAAAAACAAACAAACAAACAAAAAAAAAAAACTATTTCAGATTCATAATTTCTTTGATTCAACGAAGACCCATCCATCTATTTTCAAGGTTAGATTTCAAACAAATCTACACTGAAAAATGTGAATATAAATCTCGCCGGTGGACAGATTTCAGTGCAATGACAATGTTGCTGTCATAATCTATTTCAATATTTACACACAAGCGCACAAAATTTGACATTCATCTTCAGCCCTGAAGTCTGTAAAGCTGAAATACGTGCAGACAGCGACTCATTTCTTCATAACCTTTTGTAGTGCCCTACAATCTTTTATAATGGAGATGGGATAAAGTAACGTTTACTTTTCAAAGAAAATGATTCATTTGCATTCTATCAGGATATGTCAAACATAAAAAAATGGGTCTTTTTCACAGCAACTGGCAATAGGACAGTTTTGATTTCCCCACCTACCCTCTATTGGCATCACCTCACTGAAAACATTATTTCCAATTCCAGTCCAATGCACTGCTTAGCGTTCATTTTTTTGTTTTGCATTTTTCAAGTCCTTCAAACAAAACTCACTAATGACAAACATGGAACAGGCAGGCACGCATGAAAAGGCCCAGATGAGGGCCCCTAAAAAGGCCTTTAACATGTGCACAGAAGCTGGGTTCTGCTCTAAATGGAAATGGATTCAAATGAAGTACACTACTGAGCCATGTAAATTAATGTGTTGTGCAAACCCCCCCCAAAGTGTTACCAGGATCCAAAGCAATTTGTTTCCCAAAAATAAATTCAAACACACTGGATTCATTCCACAAGTGAGCAGACATTGTTTATCCACTGTGAACACTGGACCAATGGCAAACTGATACCATTCAAATTTAGGCAAGAATCAAAACTCTAAAATCAACAACTGATGAAAATTTGTCAGAATTGCTGTTTCCCAGTATGTAGTTCATACTGCGCTAATCAAGAAGTGCAAACAACTGTGGAAGTGCGGACCAGTGGTGTTCATAACAAAAACTGCCATAGTAAAATGTTCACAATTCATTTGCAACCAAAAAAAATGAGAAGGAAGATGGAAAATGCAGCCACAGCTTCTTCTTCTTCTGCATACACAGGCCGATATTCCTGCGAACACTCCCTATACAGACAGGCATTAATCCCATCTGTCCAAACAAGGGAGTGGAGTTTTGTGTGCATGACCCTGTTTTTTTTTTGTTTTTTTTTATCCCACCATATCCATTTTCGGGTAAAGCAGCCACAGCAGAACAGGACATTTCTAGCAAACTTGCAAGTAATGAACACAAAATACAAAGATTCCACAAAAACAGTATACATGCACACACACAAAAAAAATCTTAAAATAAAAAGAATACGGAGTTAACAGTACTCCATAATATATAAAGACCTACCCACAAAATTCATCCAGACTTCCATTTCCCAAAAGAACTTCTGCAAAACAGATTCTCCTTATTCCAAGAGTAATAAGACGCTTAATACAAAATCTTCCATGATTATCCAGTATATACAAGCTAAATGCAAAGGTATCCACAGAGCCTCCCGTTACAAAATCCACCATTCACTCCCACACATGCATGTACTCTTCATTTAAGACATAGTCTGTACACAGATGCTGCAAAAGTGAAAACAAAATCATGCTATTTACAGCCCAACCAGCCGCTAGGGACCATACAGGGCCGAATCGTTGTCCATCACTAATGTTGTCCAATCGCAGTGACAAAACCCTCAGGTATTCTAGCGAAGTTTCCTGCCTAGGAGCAGAGGCGGATGACCTTGTTGGTGACGATAAGGAAGTCTTCATCCTGTAATTCACGCAGGGCCTCGTCGTACATGTCCTTGCTGATTGGCTGTATGTAACATAACATCCAACAGATTTAAGGCATCAGACAATACTTGGGGAAAAAATCAAGACTATTAAATGAAATGCACTACATTCACACAGCACCAGACAGTACATAGAAAAGACTGAAGGCTAATTAATAAAATCAACCATATGTATGACATCAGATTATACTTGGGAAAGGACCGATAAAATAATTTGCCCCTTTCTTTACAATATCATTTGGTGGTGATCAGAGCTGGCAATAAAAACACTTGAATCAAACACATTGCCTGTGCATGTGCATGCATGCGCACGCCACAGACAGCATGCATACTCAGCTGAAAATAAGTAAAAAAAAATTATAAACTGGGCCGCTCTTCATTCCAATTCAGTTTACTTCCCCATGCAAACCTTACAAGCATCTATTGCCAAAAATCCAGTATCCCATATCACTATGAACGACAAATCTGTGGCATGGTTTGCTTTACTTGTAAAGTTTTATATGAAAAACAACATACGGTCAAACAACTACCCCTGTCCAGTTTTCAGAGCCAAGATCCGAGCACCATACCATACCTCCCCCCCCCCCCCCCCCTTTTTTTTTTTTAAATGCACAAATCTCAAGTCTTCCTCCACCTCTCCAAAACCTTAAGAAGTGAAGAACCCTCAAAAACTGCTTCCCAAAGCTTGACAAACCACACACAAGCCATGGGGAATCATACTGAGAAGGCTGGAACAGTTTATAGCAGTAGAATCAGAGAAAGAAAGAAAATTGTTGGCACTAATATGAATTAACAAGGTCAGACTTATTCATCCTAGAAACATGTATCCTATAACTTTCCAACAAGAATTAGTATATTTCCTTTGAACAGAGAGCACATATCTTCCAAATCTTAGTGACGAGGTGGGGGTTGGGTGGCATCAGGTTCATCACAGAAATCTTTACAGAAGCAACAAGGAGGTGCAGGGGGGAGGAGGGGATTTTCTTTTGTCTTCTTGTCTTCACTGATCACCCAGAGCAGAGGATGGAGGGATGCACCATCTTGCAGCTGCAGTATCTACTGTTTAAAACAAATGAAAGAAAGTCCTTCAAGCACAAATTCATTAAGTGTCTGATTCATTAACAAACTTCAACACAAATTGATGCTCTTTTACATCAGCATTTTTTCAAAGAAGCTAACAGCTTGACGCAATTTTGCATGCAGTGCAGTTTTTTTTTTTTTTTTTTTTTTTTTTTTTGCTGTCCCAACCTCTGCGCCACCTCAGAGCAGTGCACCCACACTGCCATTCCAACATCCCATCCTTAGCCACAGCCTGGTCGGCCCCAGCACTGGCAATCCACAGGGAGCAGTCAATGTCAAGAGCAACCCACCGGAGGAGACACTGCACTGCTGCCGAGTCACTTCGGTGGTGTTCAGTGGCGCCTGTTCTGATCTAACATACGTAGGACACCACCTACTAAGCCCCCTACTGACGATAATAATTGCTTGTCGCGGAGCCAGCGTGAGCTCCCTCCAGAGGGCGCCACCACAACCCGTCCAACGACAGCCCCCATGGAGCCGCTGATATCAGTGACCCTGATGGAACCAAACCAAGGCCACAGACGTGGAGAGGACATCAAAATTGAGGTCACATGAGAGCAGAGCATGAAGGGCCACAGACCTCGAGACATTTTTTCCTAAATGCTGATGCTGATGGATGAGAATGAGGATGATTAAGATGATGCTATGGATTGGATTTTCATTTCAGTCTGAGACTACATGACAGAGCTGTACTCTACACTTCCTTTCATAATATATCCCGGCGTCAACCAGGCCCGAGAGATACAGGCACCTGCAGTGTTGGTCAAGAAATTTGAGCAACACTCTCAGAAACACCTGGATGAAACTCGACTGTGTGGTCCAGTCTTCCCAACTGAGTCCGCAGCAAACTCAACTCTGGGTAGGAGCCGGTCGGGCGGGGCAGAAAAAACCCACATGACTCCGATTGGATTTGAACCCACAACCTCCCAGCCAGGAGTCCGCAACGCTAACCACTTCGCCACAGCTAACCACTTCACCACAGCGGCTGGTTGCAGTTGTCCTTTGTTCCAAGCACCCTAATGAGTATAAATCAATACCCCAAATGAGTACAAGTCAATACCATGGTTATGCTCTGCATGTGCAATTACAGCTAAAATTTTACTCTGATGTTATCCTCTTCAACCTTTTCTTTACCTTTCTGACGTTTTTTTTTTTTTTTTTTTTTTTTCCCTTTCTGAAAGTCAAAATTAGAGTAAACAGGTCTGCTAGTTATTGCTGCTCATTCTTTATACTCACATAGTCAGACTTCTCACGGAACTCCTCATACAGTTTCTGGTATTTGACGGTCGGAATCTTGCCCTTCTCCTGAATGATGGTCTTGAGGGCGGAAGCCACTTCAGCCTTCCTCTTGCGGGCAGCCCCGCTGATGCCCGTGGTGAGGATGGTGATGTCGATCTTGCCAGTTGAGGGATCCACGGCCGCCTGCTTCAGAGCCTCTTTGTACAACCTGCAGGTGCAAACCAGTCATGCTTGAATCCACATGACCAGTTAACTACAAATCCGCTTCCATCTGCCCAATGAACATGGTTTTCCCCTTTTGCTGTTATTCAGAAATCTTAGGCGGCCAGAGGGTTGACATGTGGAAGGACGTCTAGTCCAGAAAAGGTGGTACTCGTGACAAATTTCTTCAATTTGTGAAAAAAAGATTCTCTCTTGGCTTGTATCAAAAGAGATTAAGTTACAGAGATAGGACTGTGAACAATTCAGCAGCCACAAGTGCTGCAGGAGCGACAACAGCAACTCAGCAAAAAGTGTCAACTGGATGGCTGCCTTCACAATACCTCTAACTTCAGAAGCGAAATGCGACTGAAAAGCGATACGTTGAAAAGACTTTAGCAGATCACTTCCGGATTTTTAACAACAATGCGAGTGATCACACTGGTCAGTTACAAACATCAAGAAACACACAGAGCTGCATAGCAAATGCACCTATGACTTTACCTGCCATGGCCAATTGACCTAGGACGTGAACTCCTGGCTGAGAGTTCACAGGTTCCATTCCCGTCAGAACCATCAACTTCATTATTCATGCCCCATCTTTTTAGCAATTCACAGCATTTTTTTCTTTTTTTTTTTTATGATTTATCAATCCTTACCTTTAAGTAATTTACTGTATATCTTTTCTGATTATCCAATCCTTGTCTTTTAGCAATTCACTGAATTTTATAAAAATTACTCAATCCTTATCTTCTAGCAATTCACTGCATTTTTTTTAAAATGATTATTCAATCATCTTTTAGCAGTTCACTACATTTAAAAAAAAGAAGATTATTCAATCTTTATCTTTTAGCAATTCATTGCGTTTCCTTTCGGGGTGGGACAATAACCATTTCCATGGTTCAGACAATTCTTTCAATTTTTTCAATGACAATGTCAATGCTTTTATGAGAATCCTTACTTGTTTTTATTTGGGAACTTTACAACCAATGCACAGACCATTAAAAAAAAAAACCCTCACACAAGAACCCCTCTACACAATGGTGCACTGCACACACCAGTGAAATGCATCACCAGCAAAGTATTTCTATGATCACCAACTACTGGAACAAAAAAAACGGCGTTTCTCAGGACTGCCATCACATTCTGAAAACCTTCCAGTTTCTAACACAAACATACGCAACAACTTTTCCAAGTACTATCCCAGGAACTTTCATAAGAAACCATAATATTTTAAGACTGTTGAGGCTTTAAATGGAGGTCTCAAATATCCTTACAGGACCATACAAAATCTACCATCCATCAAAAAAAAAAATGATCCTGCCTAAAAACAATGGGTCTGAACAGACACCGAAATGAGAAACACCTTTTAACAATTTACCCAGGCCACCCGACACAGTAACTGATTAATTCAGTTAGAGTGGGCAACGAATACAAATGCACACACACACAAAGGATAATAAATCAAACTAAGAAAGGATAAAAAAAAAATGAAACTAAAGACAAAGTGAGCACAAGATTTAACAATGTATGCATGCACAAGCGCACCCAGCCCAGAAAACATTTAGAACTTGCTTGTTCAATCTGATCTCTACTTTACTTAAAAGCTTTGAATTGAAAGTTTCCTATCTCCCTACAGAACCACACACAATCTGCAAATCTGCCATCCATCATAAGAACATACAGTCCTACCTAACACAATGGTCAGAATAGACACTAAAAACAAAATGACCACCATTTAACAATTTACCAAGGCTACCTGTCACATTAACTGATTAACTCTTTCATTCCTACTTTCCTATGAACCATTACTTCCTCTTGTTCCTAGTTTCCTATGATACAAGTATTCACTTCCTTCCTGGATTTTGAGAAAAAAAAAAAACGTGGTGTAAATGGGAACTGCCACGTATGCAGTAGCAAACCGGCCAGAATAGAGCGGCGACCACTTTCCCATGTTGTAGGGGCCGTCTGGCAATCCATTCCATCCCTAAACACTGCTGTGCAAGCGACTTGGTCATCATGAGTACCGATGAAGCGACTCGTGCTAAGTTCAAAGCGCTTACCGTGAGAACCAATTTTTCGGGCTGCAGAAAGGAAAGGTGGAATTTTGTGCTGCCCGGTTTTCCCGGGCTGCAGGAAAGACGGGTAGGATTTCTGCAAACCAAAACTGGGTTGTGGGGATGAAAGATTTAATACAACTTAAGTGAACTATTTATTTAAAAAAAAAAAAAAAAAAGAAAAGGAAAGAAAAAAGGATGATAAACCAAAAACTACCAAGTGTGCAAAAGATTTTAACGATGCACAAGCACACACCCAACCCAGAAAACGTACAGAAACATCTACAGGTTCAATCTGATCTCTAATCTAATTTACTTCTGTCTGTATCTAACCTTCAGCCAAGACCTAAACTGCGGAATGTATAATCCACAGTCAACAGGATGACCTCAGAAGTTGCACACCACACAAATCCCACACACCTGCGACCTTCCTCAACATCGGCGATGTCCACCTCTTCCGACAGGCGCATGCGAGCATGAGCCTCAGCCAGACGTATCAGTGACTCCAACTGACGGGGGTATGCTGACACCTGGCCTCTGGAGCTGCCCACCTGCCGCATCTCCACGTAGGCCTGGATCAACGCCTGACCTGCCTCCTCGCTGATGGTGGGGTTGACGAAGGTTTTGGCATAGGTCAGGTAATCCCTAAGGTAGCCCATGTCCTGAAACACAATAATCACTTATCTACTCAGAAACACGTCCTCTTTACTGGGCCTCAACTTTGTCTTAATCTAAAAAATAAAAAAAATAAAAAAAATAAAAAAAAAGTTCTGCATCTACCCTTTCTCCAATTCAGCAAATTTGCCTCTGAGGTATAACTGAAGTGCTACATCAAAATCAAGCGATCTGGGCTACTGTCTGCCCACCCAAGCAAGACCTACTTCTCACATAAAAACGATGAACAAGGTACATCAAAAACTGACATGAATCTACGCTGACTTATTTCAATTGTCTGCTGTTCTAAAAGTAATCAACAAGACATACAAAACAAAGTATCCAGTTCTGCATCAAGATCTAGTCTTTGCCGTCGGTGTTGGCTTCAGCACCTGATTTTTTTTCCTTTTGCAAGCACCATTTCTCACTCCAAAATATGCAGTATTTCCGACTTATGCTGATGAAGTATGCTGTCCATAGACAGGGATGTATGGCATGCTCTGTTTTGGGATATGGGAGGGAATGGGGGTGGGTAGGTGGATGGGTCATACCTACTGTCTTTCAATCAATAGATTATCACCTGCCCATACGTTCCAAATCAATTCCTTTCATATATCACCTGTCTGTTCTAACCAACTTCATTCCATGTACATAAATACAACAAAAAAGTGTTCTGACTGCTTGCATCAATGCTCCACCCAACCACAAAAAATCAACATATGCGAGTAAAAACTGACCAAGCTGGCTTCTTCTTCTTCTCTTCTGCGCCCTGGAAGTAAAGGGAGACAAGATGGGAAGCCAGGCGACGGTCATACATCTCATCTTGCGGGTCCAGCATCAGGAAAATCAAGTCAAATCTGCAACACGTGCAGTTCACGCAAATGTTACTGCAAGATACTTGCACCATTTGTAACATTAACATCATAAACATGTCCCAAGTAAACAACAGTCATAATTCCATCCATTCCATAACTCCACCAGCTGGGGAAACTTTTCAACTTTTTTCCTTGGGAAGTTTGGAAGTGTAGTCCCAACTTAGGTCATTCACAAATTAATGACAGGTTTCCAAATGACAGGTGGGTTGTTTCACGACAACTTGACACTGACTCTTCTGTGCATTGCAGGCACCGTGGATGGGGAACTGGAATGAGTGGCCAGGGATAATGCCACTGGATTTGGGGGGTGGGGGGGTGGGGGGGGTGGCGGCGGTGGGATGGAGTGGGTATATCCTCCTCTGTAACTTAACAAACATAAACCAAACAATTCAGAAATGGACGTTTCCGAACAAGAAAATGCGCACCTGTGCTCTCACACACATAGAACAAGAGCATGAGTGGATAAATGGGACCAGGGGGCAGTATTTGCCCAAAATAAAACACAAACACACATTTTCCAGTCCTCTTATCCCTTTCTCAATTTTTCCAGACTTGCACACAAAGGCACAGTCACACCAAGAACACAGCAAAACCCACCTGGAGAGAAGAGTGTGAGGCAACTGGATATTCTCAGTGATGGTTTTATTCTTGTTCCACTGCGACTCCACGGGGTTGCCGCCGCCCAGGATCGAGGTCCGTGCATTCAGGGAACAGATGATGCCTGCCTTGGCGATGGACAGGGTCTGCTGCTCCTGTTAGGTGAAAGAAAAGTAAGGGAACCAAGTGACCAAGGATATTTTTTTTAAGTATTCCTCAGCAACTTATTAAAAACAACTAGTTCAGACACCTATACCCTCAAATGGCTCTTGGAGTATTTTTCAACCAAGGAAGTGTACACAACTTCCAAATTTCTGTAAAACCAGGGGGAAAAAAAAAAAAAAAAAAAAAGGGGTGGGGGGGGGGGGGAGTAGTTCCAATGCATTGTTTCTGAACTTTTTGGATGGCGGGCGGAAAGCAGGATGAGAGAGGCAATTTCAATGCATCCTTTCGAAATTGGGGGGGGGGGGGGGGGGGGGGGGGAGGGGGGGGGGGGTTGGTTGAGGGGTCCAATTTTTTCACGCACACGTCAACAAGAGTCTCACTTACTTGGTCAAAGGTACTGCGTGCACCATACTACTATGCCTAAATGATAATGAATAATTTTGTGGACAGAAAAATAAATGAACGTAGACATGGACAGTGAAATACTTCCAACTTCAGAGACACATTTTTTTCATTTTCAAAGCTTTAAATAGTTTCCAACAAATCCGTCAGAACTATCCGTTTCAGAATTTATGTGAACAACATGCTTATGTGGGAGTGAGTCCTGGTTCAGTGGTTCCAGTCTCACACATGACCACTTCAGCTCACTTAACGTTGTGGTCTGATAGTACTTTGAATTGGATGTTAAAACTCAGAGGTTTTAGTTAACAGCTTACACCGAGTGCATGTGGGAAACAAACTAACAAGGCACACTGCAAGTGGAAAGAGCAGCATGAATTTCACTTGGTTGTAACTGCTGTGATCCAGTTCTATACTGCAATGTCTTCTCGCCTAAATAACATGGACAATTATGAAGCTTGAAAACAAACAGTTCTAAGAAGAGAACTTGTTCAGAGAACACAACGCTATCAAAGCAAATGAATGAGCCATCACTGTAAAACTCACCATCACTTCATGGAGAACTGATCGTGTCGACTCGTTCATCTTGTCAAACTCGTCAATGCAACAAATGCCGTTGTCACTCAGAACCAAAGCGCCTCTGTCAAACAGAAATGAACACTGTGGGCCACTCATAAAAAAAAAAAGCAAGAATCTCAAGTCTTAGCAAAGCAATCCATCCAAAACAAAGTTTTAACGCAGGAGGTGAAGGAATGGTGTTGACAATTCCATTCTATTTCCATGAAATATTTCAAATTGGTGAATTAAGCTACAAGGCCAATATTTTAACTATATTTAGACAAATAGAAAAGTATAACCAAATCTCGTGATTTTGGTGTCAAACTTTAACAAAGTCAAAATTGCTCAATTTAGGCAGAAAAGAGGTGGGCTATCATACCAATAATTGACAATGGGTTAATGTGGTAACTGAAATAATCCCCCTGGAAACCATCAGCCCTGGTGAGAGGCTTCCAGCACTGGACCACAGCTAGTAAAGGTAGCAACGTTTGTACACTCTGGCTCAGAGTTGTACAAAGAAGTAGGCATTATTTACACATGACCATGAAACAGTCAAGACTTGCACCAGATAATCTCGAACATTAACATCAGACATCACCGCCGACAACCCCACTCACGTCTGAAGCACCAGCTGACGCGTCTCGGGGTCCTTGGTGACGTAGGCAGTGAGACCTACAGCACTGGAACCTTTGCCTGACGTGTACTGCCCTCTGGGCACCAGGTTGTGGACGTACTGCAGCAGCTGAGACTTGCTGGTGCCCGGGTCACCGCACAGCAGCAGGTTCAGCTCCGACCTGCATGCAGGCACCAGCAGCAGCATGGACAATGCACCGTTCCACTGGCTCACCAACTGTCTACGTTATGCTATTTCTTTTACCTCCTCCTTCATGAAATGTTAATATACAGCTAAATTAGGGTAGGACGTAACTTTTCTCCTAAACTGCTCATAAATGTTTTTATCTGCTCCAAGGTAACGCCCACCTCCCCGTCAACGAGAAGTAATTTCAAATTCAAACGAATGATCCAAATGTTTACAGAACCAGGCACACAATTCACTGTTCTCTAGCAGGCCCAAACTAGACATGTACTCCATTCTGATAAAACAAGGCCGCCTGGCTCGGCCCGTCACTTGGTCCAATACACGATGCAACGTTGCTGACATCATACAGTTACTTGACCTGAAAGTTTAGTTTTGTATGGCTAAATCTTTGGGCTTCATGTTGCTTACATAACAGGGCTAACTTATTTCTCTTCAGCAGATGCTTACAAAATACTGCTCTTCCTGGCAGGCACTTGCCACCATTCGCCACTTCCCATACACGTGATCACCTGCCATAGGCAGTTAGGCAGCCATGATGGTTAATTCAAGTCTTTACTCCACACCTGTACCTACAATCAGTGGATTAGTGGTACCAAATACCAGTCTTGTGTTAAAATGTATGGATGAAAAGAGACAGAAGTCATATCAAAGGAAGAACAATCATGAATGTGATTAAAAAAAGCAATTTGCAAAATCTCCCCTCCCCCTTCCCTCAAAGCCTTTTTTCAACCATTCCACTCCATTCATCCATCCACCCCCTAACGTTTAATTTTTATTGCCATAAATTCCTACAACATGCATCTAGAACCCTCATTCCTTCCATACATAAAAAACCAGCCCTTACTGGATAGACAGATCAAGAAAGATAACGATTCCCACGGGCAGAACTTCAGCAGCAGCTAATCTGCCTCTCTAACAACTATCTCAGAAAACATTATTCTGCAAGGATGCAAGTATTACAAAATGACTTCTTACAAGCTAGACAAACGGAGAAAACTAATAAGTAGCAAAATAAATAACAGAATGACTGACAGACACTGCTCTCTGACCTGAATTTCCCTCGTCCAGTGCCTGAGAAGTCTTTTCTGGTGCCCCCAAACAGTTGCAGCAGGATGCCCTTCTTGATGTCTTCATTCTCATAGATGGACGGAGCTGAAAAAAGAAATCAACTGAGGCTACCTGTGTAATACAAAGTCTCAAACAACATTATCTCACAATTTAAGTACTTATCCCTAACCAAATTCTTTAAAAATTCTGTTGCGTGAAATTCATAGACTGGGGTGTACGTGTGTGTGTGTGTGTGTGTGTGTGAAAAAATTTACTTTCAGAACAGAATACTTTGACGCATAGGACAAAAAAAATTCAGATCAGATTTACATACAGAACTTTTCATTCACACAGCCTTCTTTCATTCTTCAAACCCAGGCATCTGTATAAAGACATGAAATATGATTTAACAGGCTTCTGAAAAAGCTTTATCTTTTCCACAAAAGAAAGCACTGGTGAGGCTCAAATTTGTCTTTAAAAATGACTGAACTTCATTTATAAAATACTTACCAATAGCTTTTGCCAAGCGTTCGTAAATGTCAGACCTCTTGGACAGATCTTTCACCATTTCTATTTTCTCTGGAGTCAAAGTGGTCTGTTTGCTGCAGAAAAAATACAAATGTTCCAACAAGTTAACAAACAAATCAACAAAAAACACACACAGAGCACACCCCCCCCCCCCCCCCCCCCCCCCCCCCCCCCCCCCCCCCCCCCCCCCCCCCAAACCAAAGCACAAAAAGTATTTGCTGTCAGAATAGTGTTTTACCCAACATTTACTTTCTGAAGAGTAGTATATACTAGAAAACCTTTGCTCTACTCCATTTTGTCACTCTAAACTGGCACCTTTTAAGAAATTTCCAAACATTTCAGCATGTTTTGGAGAAAAAAAAAACGGCACGAACATGACAAACGAGTTTTCAGGGACCAATCCTACTGTAGTTAATTTCAGAATGTATGTGAAAGGAGGACAAAGTAATGTTGCTTATAGCTCAGCTGACCTCAAAGGGTCATATCCTACATTTACCTTGTCCTCCTTTCACAAACAAGGACAAGCTCTATGATCAAATCTACAAACTAAAAATGAGACTGGATTTCACAAGCATGCAATACTTTTTGTGGCCAATTCTTGGTGTGCTGTACCATTTTTATGTACACTTGTCTGCACTAAACTGCATTTATTTTCAGCCAACGCATGAAAAATGGCCAGCACGACATAATTCGAACCAGTTAAACAACCAAATGCATTACGCAATATATATACAAAGGGTAAAAAAAAAAAATAATCAGAGCATTTTTCGATTTGCAATTTTCATATCCCCTCCTCCTCTGGCCCCAATCATCAATAATTTCTTCCAAGACCAACCTGGAATCATTCTCAACATCAGACTCTTTCAGTCGTTTGGTGTCCAGTTTCCGGAAGTGCACCACATCTATGTGCGTTTTGTAGACAGATTTGACGTTCCTCATGCGGGGGTTGACACGCAGTGGTATAGCCCGATAGATTCCAGTCACAGTGACCCGGTCTCCTGGCTGCACGCTATCGACGAGGTCGTTGTGAGCGTACACAATCACAGTGTGGGGCGTTTGGCCAGCTGGCATGTCCTCTGAGGAACAAACGGGAAAGCAGTCAACAGAATGCAACTGGAACACCAACCTTTACTCTGTAACAGCAGGACTGCATAGAAGACATTCCAACAATCTTTCACACACAAATTGCAGGCTACTCGGATATTCTAATAATCCATTACATACAAATTGTAAGCTACCTGTCTATGTACTAAATCCCTGGATACAAGTAATGAAAACAAAACAAAACAAACAAAAACCCATCGTTTAACCCACAATCAATCGCTTTCACATGAATTTGGTAATTTGGCCAACAAGACTTTAGAGCGAAATTTAACCCGTCATATTCAAATCGGTACCCTCCAAAGCAGCATAAAACACCAAGACAATAAGAAACAGCTTTTAAATTTGCTCTGCTCTTTTTTCTTTTTTTCTCTGTAAACAATTAAAAACTTGTATCTGCCTGCCACCAAATGGTGCAGCCTTACCATTTTAAGGAAAAAAGAGGAAACACAAAGTGGACTATACAATAACAATCTCCTCTCTTAGACATTAATCTTGAATGCACTGCACAATTTCGCTTTATAGGTGTTTATAAATATTTAACACACACACAAAAGTATGTTGTTGGGGTATTTAAAAGCTACATTAAACACATAGCAGACAAACTCTTTACCTGGCGACTCCTGCAATTTGACCATTTGTTTATCTCTGAGAAGTGGGAACGATTGTGCACCAAGGCGTACGAGGTGGTGGTGTTGCAGTTCGTACACAGCGTGGGTTCAGCGATGCGTCCACGGTCGATCTCCACCGATGTTGTGTTTCCACATACGTAGCATTTGAAAAAGGCCTCTCTCATTTCTGGTATCAGGGATGACGTCCTGATAACCATGCCACTAATGGTGATCAGCTTGTCGATGTCTGCACAAAATGCAGGGCATGGAAAAACCATTATTAACATGCACATACATGCCCTTTAGAGCAAGATGTGTACGATCTTGGAGCATGACTGTCTAATCTATTTTACAATCATGATTAATATCCTAACTAGACTCACAGAGGCTCAAATGATTTGCTAACATCTAAACATACTCGGCCTTAATGGCAACGATGATGCAAGCATTCACAGGCCAACATCTACTGAAGGGTCTGAAAGGAAATCATGTATGCAAATACCAAAGACAATTCTTGGCATAAATTAAATGTGGTGCCCGTTCATCTTTGCTATATGTCTGCAGATGAAGAAAAGCAAACACATACTGTACTTGTGAGAATTCTTGACAAATTCATTTCATCATTTGCAAGCGGGAACAGATAACTCAGTTTAATGGCTAAACAATTAACTCTTTACCTTCAGGGTCGAGGGACCTCATGTTGGATGTCTTGTCACACTGAAAGGGTAAGATAACTCAGTTTAATGGCTAAACAATTAACTCTTTACCTTCAGGGTTGAGGGACCTCATGTTGGATGTCTTGTCCACATTGAAAAGGGCGAACTTGGATCTGGAACTCCAGGGTGGCCTCCGGGAAGCGATCGAAGAACATCTGGTTGACGGCCATGTCAAAGGTCGGCACCACCTCCTGTGGGTAGTAGTTGATGAGCTGACGGTACAGGTCCTCGTCAAACTGCTTCAGATGCTTGCAGTTCACGTTCAGGAAAGGTTCACCAATGGCATTGATCTGCACACACACACACACACACAAAAACCACCATGGATAAATTCTTGGTGGGGGGGGGGGGGGGGGGGGGGGGGGGAGACCCACGTAAACAAAAAACCAGTATTATGTCACGATGAAACTTCCATGAATGATAATTGCATGAAGATGCGATTAACATCCTAAAGCTCCAAGACCGGCTTCCGCAACAAATCTACCCATTTTCACCAAGTTCATAACCAATCAACACCAGTTTCAATGTTAACATGGCCCTGCTGATCAAACGAGGGTCTTTCATCACATTAAACAAAAAGAAAAATGAGGGCCTTTTGCCACATTGAAACAACTGGAAAAAGCCAACAATGCACTTTGCCCCAAAAATATATAGCAGTTTTAACGCAGAAGTTCAAGTAATGCTCGTACTAGGCGTCTCACAGTTTTGCTGCATGTGGCAAACATTTTTCAAGCACACCAGAAGTTGGCCTCTATTTGTCATCATTTAAATTTGTTCATCAACTTCCTGCTGAAAGAAGATTAAGAAAAAAAAAAAAAAAAAAAAAACCATGTTACTCGGTGTAAAACAGGAAAACTCCACCACACTTTAAAAAAAACCGTCCAAAGAGCAAAAATCTTTCTAATCTGGCATCTCCTGGAATTGTTCATACTGTGACTGCAATGTCTTCAGTGAACCATGATGGACATACTTGTCAAGAGTATTCACTCAAGCTGTGGGTCATTCTAAAAATGGACCCCCTTGTCAAGAGTATTCATTCAAGCTGTGGTCATTCTAAAAATGGATCCCAAGTCATCTCACAGCGAGGTATTTCATAGTTTACAAATGCAGTAGACTTGCATGAAGTAACCGTAACAAGTAAACTATTTAAGACCCCATCTTCAAGATTACACAAAAGGGGTTCTTTGATCTTCCGGAGAGAACAGCATATAATCAGTCAGGCTAATGGCCAGTGTGGTTTCCCTTGGACGCAAGTTTGCCCTTATCTAAACGCAAAATCTATATTCAGTTTCAAGTTCTGATTTCAGCTTTACACAGGCATGTACAGGGCACCAAAACTGGCGCTACGAGTTCCAAACAATACAGATACAACAACTAAGCCAAGGACGTCATCAGCATTGCTGTTTTTTCAAATCCCAAGTTGGTGCCACACAAAGAATGCATGCAAAATGCAGAATGGACAGCTGGCAACCACTGTGAATGATATGGACAGTTGGAAACCAATGTGAATATGGACAGCTAGCAACCACTGTGAATGATATGGACAGCTGGCAACCACTGTGAATGATATGGACAGCTGGCAACCACTATGAATGATATGGACAGCTGGCAACCACTGTGAATGATATGGACAGCTAGCAACCACTGTGAATGATATGGACAGTTCGCAACCACTGTGAATGATATGGACAGCTGGCAACCACTGTGAATGATATGGACAGCTGGCAACCACTGTGAATGATATGGACAGCTAGCAACCACTGTGAATGATATGGACAACTAGCAACCACTGTGAATGATATGAACAGAATGATCACTTCGCTGCCCGTTCTCAACCAGAAGGAACTATTCATAGAATTTACAGCAAACAATACATAAAAACATTAGGAACAGTTTCAACAGGTTTAATTCTAACATCAAGTGTATCAAAAGCAGAACAGGGTTAAACAAACCTCATCCAAACGTTGAATGTAGTAAGGCTCCTGAACATCCATGCCGTCAAATCGCTCGTCCTCTTCCACTTTGTTGTCAATGAAGCGCGAGATGAAGCGAACAAACTTGTCCTTGCACTGGTTGACGACCACATCCGTTCCCCAGATAACCAGCTGCGTGGCTGCAGCATTTTCGGTGCTGCCAGCGTCACTCCCGGCGGTGGGCTCCTGCACATCACATGAATGTCACATGACAATGTTGTGGTCACACCTGTTTAATGCCCAACAAACCAAATTACCATGTGATCACTGAAGGGAAACAATTTTTTTTTACTACTTGACAAAAAACCCTTGCTGTGGTAAAGAAAAAACTGAGAACCTACCAGAAAAAAACATGTAATGTGACAACAAATACAAAAAGGACAAATAAAATGATCTCTTCATATCCCCCCTTTTTAAAGGCAAAAACCCACACCCCCATACCCCTTCCCGTTTAAGGCGATTCCCACACCCCCATTCCTAAAGACAGATTTTGCTGCCACCTTGACGATTCTACATTACCTGTATGATGAACCAAAAGATACTCTAATCACTAAACCTGAAAAAAAAAATGAAGAGACAACAGACATTGTTCGCTTCCACTTTCGCAAATCATCCCCCACTCCCTTTTCCACCAGCACCTGCTCTCCACTTACTGAAGATGGTTCGGAACTTCCCATCGCCACAGTGCGCATCTTGCGGTCACTGTGCACGTCTGGTCGATGACGTATAGGGGTAGAGCCTATGCCAGGTGTCTGGGGTGTGCGCTGTTCTGGGGTTCCGTAATTCAACGGGGAGCTCATGTTACCATCCTTGCTCCCTGTGAAACAATTCAGTGTTTCCGATTGTTACTGAACAGCCAACAAGAAAGGGGGGAGGGGGAGGAGGAGGGGGTGATAACCTCTCCTCCCTCTGCTGAACTCTCCCCTTTTCCATATCATGCATTTTGTTTTGTTTTGTTTTGTTTTTTTAATGATTTTTTACACACAACAATAAGCCAAATTTATGACAAGTACCAGACACAATACATTATACTTTAGAACAACCTTCTTTTTCAACTTCACCTCCAGTTTAGGAAGTACACCAATGCAATGATCATGATACAGACAAAATGGACATCTGGATTTAAACAAAAATCACCACCCAATCTGCACACACGCACACACATACCAGTTGGACTGGAGAAAAAGTGACTCCTCTCCAGCCTGGCCACTAAGGGGTGAAGAGGGTAAAGGTTGAAGGTCACTACTGCCTGGAGATCTTTCCATTCGTCTTCGTTTGTGAGAAGGTGAAGGCGACGAAGTTTCCTCTGCCAGAGAGCGACGAGACTTTCGTCCACTTCGCCGCCTCCCAGATGGAGCTGCAATTAAAAAACTGCACTATACTTATATACCAATTTAATCAAATTGTACCACTCATCTTTGGTCTCTATACACTACAGTATTTTTTTGTTTAAAATTCATACCATTGTAACCTCAGAGACACTGTTTTGTTCACACTGTATAGTCATGACACCATTCACACAAAACTAAACAGCACTTGCTGAGTTTTTACAATTTCCAGTTTACAGATGTACACCGTCACATACAGCATGAATTACCTGTGATCATGTTGATAATGTCAACAACAAAATCTTATATCCAAGATGTTTTCAGGGCTCTTCCTACAAATGCTCGGAGTAGGGGTGGGGGATGGGGAGGTTCCTGCAAAATGCAAAGATGAAGGGTTTTTCTTTACTGATCGCCGTGGCATGTGTCCCCCAATAGCTTTTAACTTATCACTGCCACATCCATAACAAAAAATTTGACATTTCAGACACTTTATTCTCAACCCCTTTTTCTCCAGGTGCTTTCCTCAAATCACTGTCTCAGCCAATACATAGTTGCTCTTTTACATTTTTGAAGAACACTGTCATTACGCTTCATCGTGTGACTTGGCTCATTTTTGCACTTCATGACCATCAGTGCCTCTGCAATATATTGATCTAAGGAGGGATGAAAATCTGTGATGTTCTTCCTGACACTGCGGAACACTTTCATTGGGCGAACTGTTGCCTTGGATCAGCAGCACTCCCATGACAACTGGAAGCAACCTGAATCTGCACTGCTATTTTCTTTTTCCTTTCTGCCTCAGGGATAATTGGTCCAGTAGGTCCTTTCAACACAATGGCACGTGAAGAAGCTGACCGGAAGCAAGTATCCGAAAAACTCTTTGCTATATGAACAGCAAACTGCAAAAAAAAAAAAAACCCCCCCTTGCCAGTAGAATTTTTTTCCAAGTCACGCAGAACAGCAGAATGACATCATTTCAGCATACTGACTCTCCTACTGCCGTCTGTCGACGGGTAGAACCGGCGACTATCTCTGCTATACACAGGAACCATGGGAGGACACAACCACCGAGGCCTGCGGCCTTTCTGGTCTCTCCTTCCATCCCTTCTTTTGCGACTTACATCACACTTTCCGTTAATACATGCATGTGTAGTCGATTCCGGATGGACTAGCTTTGCAATTGGATTGTTTTGGTTTGAAACGATTTTTTTTTTCTTTAAAAAAAAATTTTTTTTAATAGCAATTTTTGCAAAAGAGCCGAGCGAAAACTTCTGGTGAGAGCTCCTACAAAACGGAGACAGCGACGACGAAACCTTTTAGGGTTTTACTGCTGAAGAAATTAGTGAAAGTAAAACACATCAAAAGAGATAGTGAAGTGACAGAACTTTGAAGCTAATGTTGATTACGGGGATCTTTTGAGCGATTCCAAGTACGAAGATGCAAGTAACAACGATCCATCTGTGTGTGCATATGATTTGATCATTGGCAGAGAGATTTTGAAATAGACAACATTAACCCTCTTGACAAGCGAGCGCCCGCTAGCGCCCGGCCGGGAAATCACACAGCCAAAAGACTGAGCGCCCGCCAGCGCCCGGTAAAAACACGTGGCAACAGTGGGCGCCGCCATGTTTCTCGTAGAAAAGGAAGTCTCGTGAGAACGTGACTTCCTTCTTCCTGTAGACATTTACTTCCGTCTGCAAAAAAAACGTGAGTTGATATGTGCCGTGGTTCTCGAGTTACGAATTTTTTAAGTTTTGAGGTCGAAATGCCGTTTTTCACTGTTGCTAACCTTGATTTCTGCCGTTCTATAATGAGATTTAGTGATGGAGATACTGTGTTTTGTAGGATTTACGGCATAAGACTTAGTGAAAGTGCTGGGTAATGAAGCTTAGAGTGACCTAGATTTCGATTGGGATGAAGTTCCAGGTATGATGAAACAACAATTCGGAAGAAAGTTCTGAAGAAGTCCCCCCCCCCCCCCCCCCCCCCTCCCCCGAGTAAATGGCTCATGTGACATTCTTCAAACTTACGATATAGCAACATATATATTCGTAGGAATTTTAAAAATTATTTTAATTCGTTATTTCCTTTCCTCTCTTTTAAATTATTTTTTTACTTGGGTAACCATGTTCAAATTACGGAGTTACTTACCTTGCCGATGGTTTTCGGTGTAACTAAGCTCAGATAAGTGCATACTGAAGAGGGTTATAAAAACTCGTATCCAATCTATTTCCATTTCAGACTTTTATTCATTCATTTCTGCACATGAACACAAAAATCGCATACAAATTCATGCATTATCACTTTTTTTTTTTTTTCTCCTTCATAAAAGCAAGTGAAAATTTCCATAAACGTTGAAGAATTACTTGGTTTCCAACAGGAAGTAAGCAGCAGAAAACTTTGGTGTAGGGGGGAGTTAAATTCCACCATAAGCGGGATGGTTGGCAGCTCTGGACAGTCGCACATCTTGACTCATGAGCTCAACACCCAAGGCACCATTTTAAAATTTAAAACGAAAACGTTGCAGGCATGCCTGCTATCTGAGCTCCAAGAATGAACACCAAGTCCACTCTGGAAGATGCCTCAGTCATGCTACGTTGTCACCCTACTACAACCAAAAAGTTGGCACATTATAAGAGAAAAAAGACAAGAGAATGGTCCACACACACGCACTAATACCCCAGACCTACAGGTGAGGGTTAATTACCGGTAAGTGGCATGGAACTTCAAAGAAACAACGATTCAATATTTCTCAAATGAGCCACCAGCATCCAGCAGAAGACTAACAGGTCAGTTTTGTTTCATATCACTATGCATATCAGTCTTCCGCAGAAAATTTTCCACATCTGAAATGTGAAAATTTCTTTTTCCTTAGAGTTTTCCATTACCATCATCAATCTAAAAATATTCAGACTTGCACAGAAACATCTTGAAGATCTTTCAAGATACAAATCTCCAATAACTCCTTGCCCCCTCTCCACCCCTCCACCCCCCCCCCCCCCCCCCAAATTTATTTCCCTACTTACGTGTGGCTGCATCTTGGAACTCGAAGTCGACTTTGGTGTTCTTGCTGCAAAACAAAAAGACAAACTGTTATGCACACTTTGTTCTTTTCCTCTCCCCCCACCCACCTTTTTTGGGTTTGTTTACAGGGCTGAAAGTGCTCTTCTGTTTAACAGATTTCTTCTTTTCTTTTTTATAACCGTGAAAATAAATCATACCTATCCATATTTATTCCCTGCGAGCAGAGTGATGCTATTTTCAGTCTGAGGTAAACAGTTCTTGTCCATAAATTTTAACAGATACCTTAACCTCTTTTTATAAACACTTCACATCTTTATGTTAACAACCCTTGACATCTTTTTTGTGCAAGATACCTTTATAAATTTTTGTTAACAGATACCTTTACCTCTCTATTTTCAGCCTTTCTCTCGTTCTGGAAATGCTTCAAGCTCCTCGTTTATTCAAGATGTAAAATGTTCATAAAAACATAATCTTTCATATAACGGGGACCTTTGAACTACAACAATTATACTAAGCAAATACATAAGCTTACATGTCCAAATGCTCCACTTCACAAAGATAAAACCCATCAGTTCTTAGAAGACTGTGAATGTAATGTCCTATCCAATGTTATCCCTCTAAAAAAATTCTATGCTGTTACTCTCAGTAAACAAACCAATTGTCATCTCTCCTAATTTGCACAAATATTTGCTTTAACGACCAAAAAAAATCAGCCTACTCTTATCTCTGAGAGAGAGAGAGAGAGAGAGAGAGAGGGAGGGAAGGTGGCAGAAGGGGTGGGGGGGGGGGGGGGGGGGAGTGGAGGCGAGGGGGTGTCATTTAAGTTTTTTATCAGAGTTCCAATTTTCTTTTTTTTTTTTTTTTTAAAGGTACTCTTACTTTCTCTTACATTATCAAGGCAACTGCTTTGAAGGTAGTGTGATCCAGTTTATTCATTCAACTAATTTTCTCATTTATTCACCGATATGTTAGCATTATTATCATCATTACTGTTGCTGTTGTCATCATCATCATAAAAGATTGCTTTCTTAAACTAGACCCATTTACCCCAAATTCATGTGCCTGTAATATCTCAGACAAAAACCTGCAATTTGAAAAAAAAAAAAACGCGTAATCTTCATAATCGCAATACTTTTACAACTTTTGAAGATTTGAGAGAGCCAGCCACTGGCACGAAAGACCACCTCATTGCCATCTTTGACAAGGTCTTTGACGCAAGGCACGCTGGGAAATGTCTTTTCACTGCTTTTGACCGAAATGGTAGCAGACGAAACTTCACATTTAATAATTTTCTTTTCAAAATTTTCTCATAATTTTTTTTTATGGGGCCGTAATTTCGATTTGTTTCCTGTATAAATTATGGCAAAGTCGCAAGACTAAACAGGTCTGCATAAACATATATATCATTAGCATTATCAAACACGCCTACTAGAGTTGCACACAAATTTTCTTTAAAAGAAACTGTCCAAACCCAAGCTGGAATGCAATACAGACTGCTCACAGAAGGATGAGGGTGGAGGAAACGGAGGCTGAAGACAGAACTGGGGAAAAATTTAATACAAAGACATTCTTCTAAATCAATCGCCACTGTAACTGGGACCCAACAAACACACATGCTTGTGTTGGAACGGGGCCTGTCACTAAACTCCAAATGTACAAGCATACAACACTGTTGTGTTTACACAAATGAGAATCACAGATTGTGTAAACGTTTGTTACTGAGACTGGCACAAAACTAAATGAATCTGTCGGTTCTAATGAAGGACACTGAAATCTGATCTGTCTGTTCCAATTGCACACATCGACATTTTATCAAAAGTGCAGGCCGCATTTTCATCATGAATTTCATGCAAACAGCGATATGTCTTAAAAATAATAGAGGATGACACAAACATCATCTACTTTGATTTTGATTCGAAATGAATTTACTTTGTGCAAAAAAGTTTTGGAGACCTACATCGACAAAGCAGACTTGATCAAATAGTTCATAGCAAAGCCTCATTCACTACACAGGAGTTTACTTCGGCAGACAACATAACCCCTGCGCATCGTCAGGGATGACATAGTTAACACTCCAATACTACTTACGAGTTCTTGGCCCTGCGGGTGGAGCAGCATCACCATTCTGATCAGGAGGACTGCTGGTCTCCTGCCCTCTCCTCCGACCTGATCTTCTTGGAGTAGACTCGGATGAAGACATTCTAACAAACAAACCAATCAAAATCCGACTCGATATAAATAATGCTTAGGAAAGATTTTCATTCTGTACTCCCATTCTGAAACATGCCAGTGTATAGCTTATCCATTTACTGATAATTCAAACTTAAACCTCCATAGTGTTCCATAAACGCTGGAACTTGTTTTCTCACAATAGTACTTGACCTTGATCCTCATAAAGCTTCTGGGCTAAGTTACGCCCCAATGCCAAACCTACTCTTTAATCTGCTTTAACGACAAAAGTGTAATGATGTGCCTATCTTACAGTTACTTTCACTAGCCATTATCACACACAGCACCTGTAGGACTTTGTGGCAAAACATGTGTAGTGTTGCGAGGGTTGTGTTCCTCTAGAAGTATTTGTGACTCTGAACCCGACATGATTACAAACAGCACAGTTCAGCAATGTTCACTGTTGCGAGGGTGGTGTTCCTCCAGAAGTATTTTGTGACTCTAAACCGGACACGACTGCATATAGCACAGTTCAGCAATGATCCTTTCTGTGACTGGCCGATGTTTATTCTGTGCTGGATTACAACAGTTAACAACCTTCTTTTATTCCCAAGCATGCCTTCATTTGAACAGCCACACAACTCCAAATCGGATTCTTCAGCGCACAAAATTGTCGCAAGTCCTCAGTTTTTCTTTTTTTTCCTTCCCCCCCCCCCCTTTTTTTTTTTTTTTTTGGCTGTCCCAACCTCTGCGCCACCTCAGAGGCGGTGCACCCACGCCGCTCATTTCAACACCCCATCCATAGCCCAGTCGGCCCCGCCGCAGCCCCGGCACCAGCCACCAGCAGGGAGCAGTCGATGTCAAGTCGTCAAGAGGCAACCCCACCGGAGGAGACACTGCACTGCTGCCAAGTAACTTCGGTGGTGTTCAGTGGCGCCTGTTCTGATCTAACATATGCAGGACACCACCTACTAAGCCTCCTACTGACGACAGCAACTGCTTGGTCACGGAGCCGGCGCGAGTGAGCTCTCCCCTCTGGAGGGCGCCACCATGTCCAACGACAACCCCCATGGACTTGCCGATACCGGTGACCCCGACGGAACCAAACCAAGGCCACAGACGTGGAGAGGACATCAAAACTGAGGTCACCATGAGAGCAGGGCATGAAGGGCCACAGAATCTGAGACTTTTTTTTTTGTATGCTAATCGATGAGAATGAGGATGATAGACGACGCAACGGATTTCTATTTCGGTCCGAGACTACATGACAGGGCTGTACTCTACGCTTCCTTTCATAATATATCCCGGCGTCAGCCAGGCCCGAGAGATACAGGCACCTGCAGTGTTGGTCAGGAAATTTGAGCAACACTCTCAGAAATGCATCCATTAAGTGGATGAAACTCGACTGTGTGGTCCAGACTTCCCAACTGAGTCCGCAGCAAACTCAACTTTGGGTAGGAGCCAGTCGGGGCAGAAAAATCCACATGACTCTGATGGGATTCGAACCCACAACCTCCCTTCTGGAGTCCGCAACGCTAACCACTTCGCCACAGTGGCTGGTAGTTTTTCACTTTTATATGGACCTACTGTTTCAAGCAGCTTCATTCACTGGATGACAACTTTCATCCAGAATGTTTGCTGCTGAAATGGCAGGCTTGTGGGGTAACACAAATCTTGCCGTCACGTGACTTACCTCCAGCTGTGATCTTGTTCTTGGGGTCACCCCACCTCTACTCGCACAACTGTACATTTCGACTGGATTCTTTTATTTGTTATTATTTCTAATTATGTTTCCTTTCTGGTGGGAGGAGGGCCACATGGATAAGGAAAGGGGGGTGCGAAATTCAATCGCCTTAAACCATGAACTCTTTCACTCTCAAATGTCTGATCAAAATCTGCCCTTTCACAAATCAATTCTAATTTGGTATATATATTCATTTTTAATTTGGAGAAAGAAAGCTTTTTTTCTAGTCACATCTGATGTCTACAATTAATGGACCTGTGGTGTTGATTAACGTCCAAATGTCTCTGCGGTTTGTCTCCAACTTTCAGAGCAGAAGGCCAGTTTGGCTGTTGGTATGGATGACACGTTTCACATCACATGCACCTTCCCCCCGAAGCTAGAGTATAGCTGCCTTCATGGCGAGATTAAAAAAAAAAACACACACACACACAGTCATGCATACGCAAGTGTCAAAACAATCAACTCGATGATTGTAGACACTTTACGGAAAGAAGACCTCGATCTCACCATCCATCCACTCGCGCCAACTATGTCGACTCTAAACGATCATCACTCCCCCATCGTAACTCATTCACTGTTCAATAGAGTCGAGGTTTAGGTTCAGGTTCTGGTTCGTTAGGACAATTGCTTATGCAATCTTAGCCAGAACTGGCTTTACATGTTCCTTCTATACATGTGTTATCTCGTCTTTATACGGCCAGGTCTTTAACTCACTCAAGTCTTTATTTATCATAGTCAAAATAAATAGTCTTCGATAATACACTATCATCGATAGAGCTTTTGAAAAGGTTAGTATTTTGTGCACGTTTAATGTTAGGGGTTGATTTGTTTCAGAAATGTTACTCTGTTGCTGAAAGAAAACTTCTTTAGGTAGTGCGACAACAATATTCATGTTAAATTTTATCCCACACTATTTCTGGTATTCTCAACTCTTGATGCAGTAAAAAAAACTTTTGAAATAGGAATATTGTCAACACAATTAAATATTTTATAGACCTGGATCAAATCGCCCCTCACTCGTCTTGTATTTAGGGTAGGCAGTCCAAGAGCTTTTAACCTACCTTCATAGGGAAGATCTTGTATATTCTTTACAAGCTTTGTTGTGCTCTTCTTTGTACTCTTTCTAGAGCAGCAGACTGCCTCTTTAATCAAGGATACCAAATTGTGTTGCCATATTCCAAATGCGGTCTAACGAAAGCCTTGTATAGTTTTGTAAAAATATCTTCATCTATGTGAATAAAAGTATGTTTAATTATACCAATCATTTTGTTAGCTTTATTTATAGAGTTTTGAATATGCTGCTTGTCGAATACCAAGCCAGAATCGAAAGTGACACCAAGATCCTTTTCATAATCACATGTTGAAATATCTGCACACTCACCAGTATTACTGTTTAGCATTGTGTATTGGAATCTTGGGTTCTTACGTCCAACATGTAAAACACTGCACTGTCCGCATTAAAATGCAAGTCCATGTGTAGACCATTCAGAAAAATATCAATATCATCATTTTGTAACGTATCATGATTATAAGTTGTATTATAAAATTTTTGCATCATCTGCAAATATTTTGCAAATACTTCCCACTGAGTTGGGCAAATCATTTATAAATATATGTAAATAACATAGGACCCAAAATACTCCGTTGTGGTATACCTCTTAGAACTTCCGTAAAATCTGAATATGAACTTCCTACTCCGACTCTTTGCTGTCTCTTAGTTAAGAAAATCCCTTATCCATGTATGCACTCTATCTGCAATTCCATATGCTGATAATTTCACTAAAAGCCTCTCATGGTGAACAGAATCGAAAGCCTTTTTAAAGTCTAAATAAGTAGTACATCTCTACATTATTGCCATTATCTAAAAGTTTCGTTAAATCCTCCATGACAAGTTGAAGTTGTGTTACACAAGATCGATGTTTACGGAAACCATGCTGGGCATTCTGTGTATAAATTGTTCAAGGTCATATGATTTACGATCACATCCCATACAATTGTTTCCATAATCTTACATACAATTGATGAAAGACTAACAGGCCAATAATTTCCAGAATCTGTCCTAGTACCATTTTTAAATAAAGCTGTTATATTTGCAGACTTCCAATCCATAGGTACCACACCTGATTCAATTGACTTGAACAAAATACTAAAAGGTGATGCTAACTCATTATGCGACTCTTAAGAACTCTTGCAGGGATCATATCAGGTCCACAAGATTTGTTAAAGGCTTCCTATCTTAGTAAAATAAAATGGTTTACTTTGCTGAGCTGTCATGACTGTCATAATGTGTTTCCCTCAAAACTTGTCAATCAATGTATTTTAGATGGTGCTGTGTTAACATTTTCTGCCAACGCGCAAATGGAGCCACGATGGCCTTAACTCCTTGATCTTCAACACACGAAAGCGTTCCAATGGAGGGAGGAAAGAGAAGACGGAAGGTGGATAGAAAACCAGATCTTCTCAACAGATAAAACATCAGTAATGAATTAAATGGATAAGGTTTACATACCTCAAGATCTTTAGTACTTGTTCTAGGCTTTCTTCCTCCTCTGCACACTTCCACGTTTTCGCGCGAAATATATCACGTGACCACAAACACCTTTCAACACAACGGGTTCACATGAGGGTTTCTTTTTATGTCTTGTTTACTTTTTTCTCAATTTCCTGAATAAAGAAAATGAAAGCCATTCATATTCAATTTCTTTTTATCGATTTTAAACTTCACATGTTTTGGCTGATTTTTACCGGTGATTCTGTCCACAGGTTCAGATTATGCATAAACATCACTTCAGTTGCAGGTAAAGGATATTGTTAAACGGTTTCCTAAAGTTAGGTTAAGCTTAGGTTATTTGTTATAGTTATGGTTAGATAAGTTTAGAGCATGGCCATATATATACAAAGAGAATGTAGTTTTAAGCAATGTTAGGAGGCCGTGATTATTTGCACCTTTTCATCCCAGCCTGCTTTTCATTGACATATCACTGTACATAGCTCTTCTTGTTTTTGCGTGCTTCTGTGGCTGTCCCTTCACAGAGCACAATATACAACAGGGTGGTTCCCCAATAACAATAAGAACAATCTAACGCGTGTTTCCTTTTGAGTGTTTTCCCGATGTCATCATTAGGAGGGCCTACAAGAGGAGCAATTTGGCTAGATTGAAGTGACCTATGCACCCTCTTTCCTTAGCCTTAAAGAGCAAACAGACTACCGGAGACAGGATTAAGTGGGAGTGGAGAAAGGGGATAAAAGATTAGAAGGTTTGTGCACATCTTATCGCTCCTACTGATGTGTTAGGACTCTTTGACGGTTCCAGAAGTGCATGGCCGACTAGGAACACATATTGAGAGTTCCAATATGTCTCTGGTTGAAGAAAAGAAGAAATGTATTACCATCTCTCTCCGGGAGTGAGGGATCCTGGAGCTTTGAGAACTGAGGGTTGAAGGGTCATTGAAAAGGAATAATGGGTCCATTCCTTTGCATCCTTTCCATCAGGCTTTTTGTGATTTTGTACATCATGTTGGCAATGGTTTGTCAGGACGTGAGAAAATGAGGTCTGACCAGGAGATAGTCCAGAAGCACCAGGGGTACTGAAAGTCATATAACATTCTCTTCGTGGAGCATTTCTAGGCTAGTAGAGACGGTTGACTGTTCAGGAGGGTCTCAGGTAAGAAGGACTACTCCTGTGGCATGTTGCCCAGGCAGAGTCTAGGTACTTTATTGAGATGGTGATGATGCAAGTCACAGGTTACGGGCCATCTTCGTGGAGTCTAGTAGTTTTCTCTCTCTCTCTCTCTTTTTTTTTTTTTTTTTTTAACTAGCCTCATTTACTCTGGTGGTTGTTTGTGGAACGACCTAGTGTCTTCATTTCATGTAATTTCGAGTCTAAATGTTTTCAAAAAACAATACTTCTCATATCTGATGCTACGCTTCCTAAACAGTGTGACTAATGACAACATCATATAAACTTCTTTATACGTTTTCAAAATTATCATACATGGATTTTAAAGTACAAATGATTTGTTTAAATATACTGTTCACCTGTCCATCTTTCATTGACGTCCTTCATTTCTCTCCTTCTTCTTCTTCTTTTTTTTTTTTTGTGTTAATGTATTCGCAAAGTTGTTCTCTCTCTCTCTCTCTGTATGTGTGTGTGTGTGTGTGTGTGTGTGTGTGTGTGTGTGTGTGTGTGTGTGTGTGTGTGTGTGTGTGTGTGTGTGTGTGTGTGTGTGTGTGTGTGAATGGTTGACTGTCATATTTTTGGATTGCCTTTTGTATTCAGGCTAACATTCTTTTCACTATTTAGATTGTTCGTTGATTTTGAAGTCACATATTGTCATCATTATTTCTTTTTTTTTGCATCATCGAGGGCAAGATGTAAAAAAGCCTGTATGTGCTTATTCTATATCCCTCATTAAAAAAGATTCGTTCGTTCGTTCGTTCGTTCTTCTTCATGATTGTGAAGACATGGAATTTGCTGGTATCAAAAGTCACTATCGTCACATCCTATAAGCTTCTGCCATCTTTAAGTTGCTCTTGGTCATCTTTCGTGTGTTGTCACCAGCAACCAATCTTACCGTAAACTTCAGTCACTGATTCAAGTTTGTGATTTAGGCAGAAAGACAAACTGGACCAAGGACAGATCCCTGAAGTACCCTTGGAGGACAGTCAGCATTCTGAGGACCTTGGGTCCTCCACCATGACGTACTGAGTTCAGTCAGTGTGACCTTAACCCCTCAGGAGTCAATGGTGCAATACTTTGTCATAGGCCTTTGATAAATCGAGAAGTATGACACGCTCCCTCATCAAGGGCTTTAAACGTGTCAGCTGTCGGGATGAACTGGATTTCACTTGGCTCTGTTTTGAGGAAACCCTGCTGAGCCAGGATGGTTGTACTGCTTGGAATGCAATGATTTTTCATAATATACAATATCAAACGATACGCTCCAGCAGCTTGCCACTCACTGACATCAAAGCATGGGCATGGTAGTTTATTGTGTTTGTTTGTTTGTGTGTGTTGTTGTTTGTTTTTTTACACATCTGCGGTTCTTGCTTTTTATGGACGTGCTGGACCAAAATATGGTACTACATATTCCGGATCTCACACGTCTAAAGAGAGATTATGAAACAGGAATACAGGGGCTGCTGTAGTCTGCTATATAGCAGCAGCCAGAAGTTGGCATTGAATGTTGTCTTTGCAAGAGTAAGTTATTTTAGAACTTCGGAATGCTGACTGTGAATGGTGCTTGCATTATTGTCCCACAAATACCTGCAGTCCTCCTTTTCTTCTCATTTGTCCTGCCTACCTTTTGTCCTTCATTGTTCATTTCTGTAATGTATGTGGTGTAGACAGTTCAATCTGATCTGAGCAGTTTATGCAAATTGCCTCTCTTGTCATCCTTTTCCACTTTTCATGTGGTGTGAATTGTGTATTAACATGTGAGTTAGAAAAGGCGAATTGCTTCTCTTATGGTCTTATTCTTAACAGAACTGCGTAAAACAAAGTAGTCCTGCATATACCTTGCTGTTAATACATTTCAGATTTATTTTCATATTCTATGTCACTTCGGTAGCATTATCCTTACGCCATGCGTTCCAGTTCCCTGTTCTCAGCAACATCTTGGCTTGTGTCGCGCAGCTAGGACACTGGCAATTCACAGTGAGCAGTCAGCATGAAGTTGTCATGAGGCAACCCACTAGACTCTGCACTTCCACTGCGTCACTTTGGTCATGTTTAGTCGTGCTTGTGCCCATCCAACACAAGCGGTAAACCCCATTTTTATGACAATAATTACATTGTCACGGACTCAAGGTGAGTATCCTCCTCAAGAGTGTACCACCATGTTCAACAGCAGTTCCCACGACCTCGCCGATTGTGTGACCCTCATACGAATGCACGAAGGACATAGATGTGAAGTCACCATAAAAGCAGGGAATGAGGAGACACAGAATTTGAGGCATTTTGTAGGTTAATCGATGAGGATGAATGTGATCAAAATGATGCAAATTCCATTCCACTCTAAGAATACAAAACAGAACGTTATTCTATGCTTATTTTCATGATATATTCTGCCGTCAACCAGGCTCGAGATATTTTATTGAGGGTCAAAGAATAAGTTTCACAGCTTTTTTTCATCCTGCCCTCACAACAACAACAAAAGTGGTGTGTGTGTGTGTGTGTGTGTGTGTGTGTGTGTGTGTGTGTGTGTGTGTGTGTGTGTGTGTGTGTGTGTGTGTGTGTGTGTGTGCGCGCGCGCGCGTGCACATGCGTGCGTGCATGCGTGCGCGCATGTGTATGTATGTATGTGTGCGCACGCATGCGTACGTGCGTGTGTGCGTTCGTGCGTGTGTGTGTGCGCGTGCGCACGTGTGTGTGTGCATGTGTGCGTGCGCATGCATCCACGTTTGGTGTGTAAACAGCAGCCAATCATTTCATACATCTTTGTTCTACATGATTATTAAGTGAAGCGAGACGAGTGAAGCGAGACGAATGATTGGGAATACAGACGCAAAGGGCATGAAAATAAAGTGACATGGTGAAAACGTAGTGTACCGCTCTATCCTCCTCTTCACAACAGTCAGCAAGTCGTCATACAGTGCAGAGGCCCATGTCCCTTAGCTGCCAGCATCATCAATACCTCTGCCGAGGAATCATGTTTTTCCACCACGTCTGTTGGTTTGTTCAGAGATATATATACAGGGCAGAGGATCAGGACCTCGCCTCGTTTTCCCACTTTTGACATTTTGTCAGAGGTCCGTTTGCTCGTGTAGGAAAGAAAAAGACACACCCACAAGTGCCAGTGAGATCAAAGAGAAGTATTGTTTTTAAACTACAAACCAACCAGCCGGGAGCAATCCTCCACCACCTTTGAAAGCCTGTGCGGTGTTCACACAGAGTGCAGACACGCACAGAGCATTCCATTTACTGTCTTTTCACCCATCAGAAAAACAGCGAGTGGGGCTGTGGGATGTGCGCAGATTGCTTGGTGATGGCGTCTTTCGCCGATGGGGTCCGCTGTCTTGAAATAAGGGCTGATACACACATGATGGTGTTTGTGTCGTATCCGGTAGTCACACAATGGCATTTCTCTGCGAGCAGTTATGTACTTGATGACCTAATGGAATGTTCCATGCGTGCCTGCGCCCTTAGTGAACATAGCACAGGCTTCTAAGAGTCTTTCAAGATTGCTCCCTGCTGGTTGGTCTGGCAATTGATGACAGCCCTTCTCTGGTCCCAATGGAAGCTTTGTGTGTATTACTTTCGTTTGCGCTGGTATCAAACCACTTCCAGGCAAGAGAATTGTTCAACTGGCCAGCTGCCCTTTCAGGTATCCATGTACGCCAGCATCTTGCTGTTCGTTGTTCAGCAAAGTTGGCATACTGATTATATGTGGCCTTTGCCTTTGCGGGAACCACCGTGTTCAACTTTGCTGGTTGCTGCGCTATCAGCTGTAAAGTGTGTGGTGAACAGACCACCAACCCTTGAACAAAAGCAGACACAATCACATCAAGAGGAAGTGGTGAATAACTTCAGCGTGCACAATGGAATGCCAACTCGGCCAGTGAAAGGCGACGATACTGATCCTGTCTGCTTTACATCTTTGGTTTGTTTTTCAACAAGATAGTACAGAAAATACTCAACCAATATTGACCAAACTGGCTTCATGGAAACATGCATGTGGCCCAAGGATTGAATCTCTGCTATTTTTTGTTTGGGGGCTGAAACAGCTTAGTTGGTAGAGCACCGGACTCGTAAACCTAGTAATCCTGTGATTGCAGGTTTAAATCTCCGCCGGGCCATTTTGGTACAGGGTCATTTTTCCCTCACAGTTAACATTGGTTCTGACTCCATTTTCTGAACAGTCCTTTGAATGAGACTATAAACCGAGAATACTGGTGTGAATGCATACAAAACATCTTGCTCACGTGTAAAAATCCCATCACCAACTTCAGAAGAGGAGGCCAGTTTGGCCGTTGATATGGATGACATGTTGCACATACCACGCACCATGCATAAAAAACGGAAAGAATGAAGGAAGAAAACTGAGTGGCTGTCATCGACAGACTGAATGACACAGGAAACAACTGAATGTTGCGACAGCTGGCAGCTCTTCAGTCGGCTCTACCCCAGGTAGGCAGCCTGTTGCGTAAACGAAGCATGGATTGTAAAGCGCTTGCAGCTTGGTTGCTAACCAAGGATAGGTGCTATGTGAGTACCATAGATAATAATAATAAAAATAACAAAAATAATACTGATGATGATGATGATTATGATGATGAACAACAAACAATAACAATAATGATAATAATAATAAAAATAATAATAACACTAATAATCTGTGACCTGGATCTGGATTGAAGAGCGGCTCAAAGTTCAAGCTTGGCAGAGGTTCGTGTTCTCTCGAATCTCTTTCTTGTTTGTAATAAGATCCCTGTGCAGTAATTTGTGGGATATTGTCTAATTTTCACATTTGCAGTATGTGTCAACATTTTCACATGCATGCAGACATTTGGGCTCGACCTTGACAATGTGAATTTCTCCCGTTTAATGACAGTGCATCTGTTATCTTTGCATGAACCATGTTTTGTTTTCAGTTCAGTTTTCATTATACATAAACCCTGCTCAAGCATGGACTAAACATAGAAAAAAAGCAGTGAACTGTCAGAGGTTTACCATGTCTCGGGGCGCGGCATAATTGTAAACGGAGTCAATCCATCTACTTTCGCCGCTTTTCACCTACCTCATCTGAATCAGTTATTTAGTGCTGGTCGGACAGAGAAGGTTTTCAAACCAAAAAAAACGCCTTGGATTAAGACCAGCTGACACAGGCTAGAACACCAAGGCTACATCAAAATGTTGTTATGCTCAGCATAGTTATGTGGGGATTGTCTTCAGTCCCCCTTTCTCTCTCTCTGTAATTATGACAGAGCACCAGCCTGACTGAGACTTTTTTTTGTTTTAAAGGAACAGGAAGAAATTGACAACACCGGGTACTTGGCGACAGTGCACTCAAGTCGAAAGTGATGACAACAAATTTGATAGCGGATAGTTTGCTTGCTCTACTCCTCCACATACAGAAAAGAGAAAAGGAGACAGCACCGCTTCATAGGAATCTGATTTTTAAGTCCATCAATATGGCCAGAAATCGCACTTAAACCTGGTTGCATGAAGCATCCAGAAATGGGTTAAAAGCTGTGGTAGGCCTACCAAGAACATGTGCAAGTCATTTTAAAATGGAATACTTCTCTCTCTCTCTCTCTGTCTCTCTCACACACACACACACACACACACACACACACACTGTACACGCAGTCGCGCCCTGAGGCTTCATAGGCGCTGAACAAACGCGAAAGAGAATAATTTTCTGGGTTTAGTAATGCTAAGTATTAATAATATAGTACATGTTGTCTTTCTTTCCCCCAAAAATATTAAAATCTAAATGAAAATAAAAGATAAACAACCTTTTAAATTATTTTGCAAAAATGTGAACAAGTTTTCTCTTTAATGAAAGTGTTCATTATCTACAAATATTTTTGGGCAACTCTTGTTAAAACAAAAATGATTTCTTCGACAAATTTTGCTATCCATTAGAAAACTTCGCCACCACTATTTGAAAATGATTAATCGTGTTATTCGAAACATTTATACGAGGCGGTAAACTCAAAGGCTCTGCCCATTGATAAACGGTAAAATTGCTACCGAAGCTTGGATAAGTTTAGCAGACCATACTGACCAACAATACACTTTCAAATTCAGCAAACTGTACTGACATTGCTATTCATGGGATGTGCAATTGCTTTAAGTGTAAGGAACACCAGTTTCATGATAAAACATTTCAGTAAACTTACCATTGGATAGTGCATGATTCAACCATAGATCAGTCTGAATAGTGTCTTGACATGGAAAATCTGATAGCAAGAGTTCTTTCCCTTCTTGGTCGTCCTAACCCTTCTTCTTCCTTCTGCCACAATCATGTTGATTATTCTGACACTTTTGTGTGTATGACCATTTTTTATCCAGCCATTAAGGCAGCCATACTCCAACTAAACTCGCAGTCACCCAACACACAGGAGACAACTGCCGAGCTGTTAAATTCATGATCATTGTCATTGTGTATTTATCAGCATGATACACATGGACAAATACCTTGTTAAACCACATTTACATGTAGGCAGCTTGTGCATATGACATAGGAGTATGTTGCTGAATTTCAGCAGCGTCATCATAGCTTTGCACTGTGTGTCATTCATATCATACAGGAACAGGTGAGTAGCATCGACATATTATGTCATCGGCGAATAGCTACCGGCAGAAGCACTGATTGACAGATTGTTGCTTACCAAATGTGTGCATTGCTGTTTCCCAGAGATACTATGCAAGAACTAAAGAAAGTTATCTCCACCATACATGGAGCGTGCTCATCAACGACGACTAAGCTTCTATACACCGAAGGAATATTGGGGTTTGAAGTGGATCTATGGGAAAGAAGGGGATGAGGTGGGCAGTAAAGGAGCAAGGGTGACAGAGGTAGAGGGAAAAGTAATAGAGTGAAAGGGAGGACATGCGATGGAGTAGGGGAGGAGGAAGTGTGGAGGAGTGGACAGAGGATGGGGGGCGGTGAGACACTGAGAGGAAGGAGACTGGGGAATGGGGAACAGGGGTGGGGGGGGGGGGGGGGGGGACCATGACAGGTGAAAGGAGAGATAAAAGGTGGAAAGAGATGGTGAGATGTGCTGAGGAATGGGAGGAGGACAGACAGGAGGGGAGAGAAAGGGACAGGGGGAGGCAGGGGAAGGAGGTCATGGAAGGAGACTTGATGGGGGGGACACACATCGACATACTGTGTCCAATCACCATTGACAGCAATTTTCTTGTTAAACTTGAAACAACAGCACTTGTTATGGGCAACATAATCACTCCGGTAAAGAACATACAGATGTTTGCTTGTCTGCGAAGTGTGAAGTTGAAGAGCTAAGTGACCATAAGTCTTCGTTGAATCTGGATTTTGTGTGCCTGTTTAGCAAGACGAAACGATACGATTGGTGACACTTCTTCATTAACGCAGTTATCAATGGGTGATGTATTGGTTAAGATGTCATCCTGAAGCTATCTCATCACATAGCTCAACCAGTTAACAAATGAAATGGTACTGTTTTGAAATAAAGTTGAGGAGGTACCTCGACAAAGGATTTTTTTTTTTCACGTCACTATTTGTAACTTGTGAACATCACACCCAGGATACGTTATGTAGGCAGATGCAGGTTCCACTGCACATACAATATGGTGTCTTTGTTTAGGACTTTGTTGGTTGATGTCTGTAAGGACGAGTCTACTTTGCTTCTTAGACTGTCTGCCTGTAAAATTGAGATCAGCTTGTGCTTACTTTTAGCATGCCTGACGGGAAGAGGTGGGGTGGGGGGTGGGGTGTGTGTGTGTGTGTGTGGGGGGGGGGGGGGGGGGGGGGGGAGGAAGGAAGGTGGTCTTGCTGTGCCATTCTTAGTAGCACGGCTTAGAAAGTCACAAAGACCTTTCTTTTCATTAAACCCAAACTCGAAGAAATGATGAATAGACAGCTGCACCTGAACATTGAGGATCAACTGCAGTGACGATCACCTGCCATCATTTCATGCATTTATGATTGAAAATATGCCGAACGGAAAAATTAACATGCATTTTCTAAGCGTTTCAATTTGAAAGAGATGTTCTTTCTCCTGTCCTTCACTATCGTTGCTTGTATTATTTGTGTGCTACCATGTGATATGAATGCATTGCAAACAATGAGAAAATGTGACTGGCTTGTTTATTGTGTTTGGAAGCGCACCACTGGTGAGTTAGTCAAGTACACTTCCAGATGAAATTTGTTCGTTGATTGAAACCCACAGGAGGTGAAAGGAGGGATGAAAAGAAAACCTGTCTGGGCTGCAGCGTGTTACTTCTGACAGCGATACTGATAGAATCTAATTAAAAGATCTGTATATTAATTATGCATGGCAAATGAATATGTTTATGGAAGTGTGCGTGCACAGGGGTTTGTGTGTGAATGTGCATGCATGCAATTAGTTAATTAAGCAGAATGATCTGCCATAAGGAAGCGTGCTTGCTTATTTTGTTTATTTTTTTTTTTTATCAATACCAACAGTATGTATGGATTACATTAAACTCTACCAAGGACACACACATGTACACACACAGTGTGATTTCAGACTCGCTTTGTCCCATATGTGAATAAAACATTATTTACCTCTATAAATGTATAATGACCAGAGACTTAAAGCAGCATGGTACAGATAACTTACAAAATCAATGTTTGTCTGGAAGCAATACTTTCATGTGTGTAAGCCTACCTGTGTGTGTGTGTGTGTGTGTGTGTGTGTGTGTGTGTGTGTGTGTGTGTGTGCTTGCATGTGTAGTCATCTATTTGTTTTCAGTATTTTCTTCCTCTGTGCACAAGTATCTTGACGAGTTCAAGGACTGCTTTGTTAACGAGTATGGAAGGGTTTGTTGTCTATTCAAAATTCAAAGAAAATGGCAAATAATTTAACTCTGCTATCAGCATGTATCAGCTGCTCCAGGGCAGGAAAAGGGGAGGGGAGAACTGGAGATTTAACTTGGACTTGCCCAAACTGTTCCCCTGGCTTGAGTATGAGGAAGGCAGTATGTTTCATGCAGTGTGCTATGAGCATGATGCAAACTTTAAGAAATACCTATCATCGTTCAGACCATCAGACCTTGCACATTGATATTTCTTCCTGATTTCTTTTTTTCAATTTCTATTATCCATGCAACCATCTTCTGTCTAAAAACAAGTTATCTAAGAAAATATAAAAATAAACAAAAAAAAGTCAAAGCCTTTTTGTATGATGTGGGTGTGAGCAAAACCATACTTTAGTAGAAGAAATCTCATGTAAGAGGTATGGGTGTGATGCTCATCCCCATCTACAGCAAAGTCATCTTTTTCCAGTAAAAGTAGTATGGGTGTGTGCACACCCACATCATTCAGAAATGAATCATCATTTTGTGTCCTGTATTATTACTCACGGGTGCATGCACACCCTGATGATTATGAATGCATTTTTGTGTGTACCCCATACAGAAATGGTTAAGAGCAAACAAGGTGTGTCCATGCTGAATTTTCACTATAATGTTAAAACAATAAAAATTAATGCATAATGTTTAAATGCAGCAAAAGGTACGTTAAAAAGAAAGCCAAAAGGACAAGTAGGCACTGTAGAGAGCTATCCTCCACTCTGGACAATGTGTAGAGGCCTTACCACCATTCTCCAGTTTATGACAAGAAGTATAAAAACATGTCAGGAACAAAGATAGGGGAAACAGACAGGCAGAAAAACAGTAGGTTACAGAAACACACACACAATAAAAAACAGGGGGAAGAAGAAGACAAATTCAAAGATCATGATTTGACATTCAAAGAGGAAATCACTAGAAGAGAATGTTCAGATGCTGGGAATACAGTTTGTATTGAAAAAGCCCTAACATCCCCGTAGGGATGTAAATTATGAAACTCCCCATTTTCTCAAGCACTTTAACCTGGCCTATGAGCCAGCAGCAAGACCAGGGCATACTGCTGAATACTCTTAAAATTCACTTGCACACATCTTGTCACACATCTATCCATCCATCCATCTCTCTCATCTCACACACACACCTAAACTCATGAGCATTTTTTCTAAAATGCTTATCTCACTCACATGCACATTTTGTCTCTTCATCCTTTCACTCATAGACACATGCAGACTAATACAGAATGAAACTCATGGGTTTTAATTCCATTTAACAGCTCGTCAATAGTCAAGTCAGTCTTGAAAGAAAACAACAATGCTCCATGATCACAGTTCCTAATATTTTGTTTTCTTCTAAATTAGATGTAGACATGGCACAAAAGTCAAACCTTATTTATTCAATTTTCATTTAAAAGTGTTCATATCTATTTTACCTGCTTCTTTCTTACAAGGGAGAGCAACGATACAGAAAAAAAAGACACTATGATCTCTCTACAACTTAGTTTTAAAAGCCCCCTCTTTCTCCTCCTTCTTGAAACTTGAATTAAAAATACCCCTAAATCGAAATCCTTTTTTGTTTTCCTTCTTGATGAGTGTCCAATTCTAAGTCTTTTCTTCTACATTGAAGATAAATGTATGTAACTAAATAAGCTAGCTAATGAAGACAAAAAGCAAACACTAATAGGAACAATGATTAGCTCAACCGTCCGGCATGCAACATTACTTCAGTTTGCATGTTTTCATGTTGCATGACTGCACCATATTCCTGCTTGGTTTCTGGTCTCCTTCTGGTTAAAGTGCGCGGAACTTTCACTGATGCCCGCACCTAACCCACGACCAGCAGGCCCTCCTCTGGAAAGCAGTACTCTGGAATCTCCAGGTTCAGAGGGGCAGGCCCTTTGCGGATTCTTCCAGAGGCGTCGTAGTGGGGGATCCCATGGCATGGACAGTAGTAACCACCAAAGTCACCAACGTTGGCCAGAGGCACACATCCTGAAACCAGACAATACGATAAAAATACTGAGAACAGAAGAACCTACCTTCACACTCTCTCTTACTGTCTCTCACTATATGAGTGGTTGCGTTTGGTTACTTCTGGGTATGGTTTCTCAGAGTTTGGTTCATTCTGGATCAGCTGGGTTCTGTTGAGTCAGGTTTAGTCTAAGGTTGGGTCACATCTGGCATTGCATTTCAATAACTTATTTCATGTACCTTACGATCATTCATACATGGTCTATTCCGATGCATATTCACATTTACAACACAAACAAATAATCTGATTAATCAGAAATCATGTTATACAAAGATCACCTATTCAATTGAAGCAATAACCCAATCTAAAGAGCTTTGTGCAGAAATAAGCCTCCCAGCATATTTTCTGTGCCTCATATATCTCTGTCCATAATAATAAATATATATGTTTTCAAAGATGTTTAATTGATGTATGTTCTCATATTAGGAAATGCGTGACTGATAAACAAATTTCATGTAAGGGCACAAATGAGGAAGAATCCTCCATCCTGAAACTGAATTCAGGCCATCCCAGCAGTCCTCAAAACCATCACTAAACAAGACACAATCCTGGAACCATTTTCTGGAAATACTGCCAAGAAATACATTGCTTCTGTCCAAACATTTAGGCACCAGAAAAAAAAGACATAGCTGATTCACAAGAAAATCAAATAATTGAAAAACAAAAAGATGGCCGGTTCAAAGAAAGTCATATAGATGAATAAGAAAATATAGATGAATAAGGAAACATAACTGCTTCACATAAAAATCATGTTGCTGACACAGAAGACATGATGATTCTCACGAAAATCAAACAACTGACAGAGAAGACCCTGTATACCTCTTTCAAAATCTGATTATGACTAAAAAGTTTTCCTTTCTGATCTTTTCCAAGGCCACCTCGCTTGCAGGATGTGGAACAGAAGGCCTGAAGACAATCACTAAAAACCTGGCTGACACGTTCCACTAGTGACTGAATTCATGCACAAGTTGGGCATGCAGTCCATATCACCCAAAGCTGCACTTGCCTTGCAATGCATGTTTATTTGAATGCAGGTAAGCCTGCACATATACAGTGCACACGTTTACAGCACTCCACAGCATTCTTTTTTTCAGCCAGCAAAGAATCTCTGCCCCATCCTTGTCCCTAATGAAGGATAAAGGTTTGTCCACTCCATAGTTGATTTAAACTCATTTGTGCACAATCCTGTGCACAGCAGCCCGAAATCCAAGTTCAAAAATTCAAATGTAAGCTTGCATATACATACAGACTCACATGAAGAGAAGTAAGGCAATATAGTTGGTGAAGGCTTCTCCATGGTGCATTCCATGAATGGTATCAGTTTCAAAAAGTGGTACCCAACCCCTGACAGCTCTAAGTGCTTTACACACGGACAGCAAAAGTGCAAATGGGCAAAGGAGAGACAAAATAACAGATTACAACACACTGTACTGTAACTGAAAAACAAAATCAGACATTCACATCAAACAATGACAAGATCAAAGAGATAAGTCTACTGTAAATATTGATATACAAACAGGTCATGTGTTCATTCAGAAGGTACACTAAACTGGGGAAAAAAAAAAAAGACTATCATCAAGTGTGGGCAGGAGTTTTTTTCTTATCTGTTTTTTTTTGTTGTTGTTTGTTTAATTGTTTTTGCTGTTTAATCTTCCAAATCCCCTTTCGTTTCTCCCATACTGCTCATTTCATGCACTCCTACACAACTGCACCCAATGTCCTCCAGTCACAACTTCAGCAGCAGCAGGGAGCAGTCCTCAGACCCATCACTGTATCAGGTCATCATGATCCAACTCACACAGGACACCACTGTGGTGGTGTCCAAAAGTGTCTGTTTTGATTCAGTATGCAGGATACAGCCAACTGTGTCCCCTCATAATAACAATACCTGCTAATCATGGAGCAAGCATAAGTGATTGACTCCATCTGGATAGCACCACCACCATACCATCCACTGGATCCCAATGACAATCCCCCAAACATGCCAATACCAGTGAGCGTGACATGAACTTGCCATGCCCATGGACTCGGTGAGGAAACTGAGGTAACTGTCAGACAGGACATGAAGGACCACAGACTCTGAACTTTCTTTCATGACCATGAATCAAAAAGAAAAGACTGATTTGGAGCTCCACTCTGGCTCAAGTTATACAGAAACCAGCCGAGGTGAGTGGTGAAGTTTGAGCATCTACAAAGTGGATGACACTTCATCGTTTGTTTCCAGTCTTTCCATTTCAGCACCTGGCACCTAGGGCTGAAAGATCCCACAAATACACACCTGTGATGGGACTCAAACCAACAACTCTCATCCTCAAACCTGCAATGCCAACTACTGCACCATAGTGAATGGGACAGTTCTAGTCTAAACTTAGCATTTGCTGTGAACACTGCATTCATCAGACATTAAGGAGATCAGGAACAGAAAATGAAAACTGGCACTTTTTTGGTGAACAGAAGACTATGGCAGACAGCACTGAATTTGAAAACCTTGACACCATAAAGAATCATTGGCTGAAGAAAGTATGGACAGGAACATGCCTTTGATATGAAGTGTTCATGAATCATCATATGCATCAGGGAGAATGACCCTGCCTTGGTCCATTGCACTGTACGTTTCCCCTGTTCTGGGACCTGTGACAGAATTAGTGTGACACTGAAATGTACAGCTTACGTAGCCTTTTAATCTACACACAATGCATGCTCCCTTGGCTAAGTACACTCCACAAAAACCTTTCACAAACACATCCATACATACCTAAATGTGTGCAGATTCCCAGCAAGACAAGCCATTCTGGTTTCTGTACACGCTCAGCATCCGTTTCGGGATGCCTTAGATGACTGATATCCACATTAGCCTCTGTTTCAATCTCCTCTGCGGTTCGGTGACGCACAAACAGAGGTTTGCCACGCCACTTGAAGGTCATGTTTTTGCCCCTCCGGTATATCATCCAGTTTGATCTCCACCTTGGCCAAAGCCAAGACATCAGCTGTAGCCGAAAGGCTGGCTACAAACTCGTTCACAACTGTTTTGGCTGCATAAGCACCAGCCACTGAGCCACCTGTGAAACATAGTAAATACGAAGGTCAGGCAGAGTTTAAGCAGGATTTCAACATACACACAAAAGCAGATTTATCATCCAGCTCTCCTTCTGTCTCCTTACATTCAAAGAGAGAGAGAGAGAGACAGACAGACAGACAGATGGACAGATACACAGACAGACAGACAGAAGACAGACAGATGGACAGATACACACACACACACACAAAATGAGTAAGTTTGGACTGCCAGGGTACTCACAAAACCACTATGACTTAACAAATATCCTTGTAAGTTAATCATTTAAAAGAGATTTTATTTGAGGAATAACTTAAATGAAAGGAAACTGACTGTTTACAAAAGAATTCCATATCTTCTTTCAGGTTGATCTATGCATGGAAGAAATGAAAAATGGAAACAACAACAACAAAAAAAACACTTACCTCCAGCCAACAAGTAGGTGAAGGCTCGGCGACTGCTGTAGGAGGGGTCTGAGGAGGCATGGTTGTCTTTGGTTCCTTCACGCCGGTAAGCAGAGAAGTCAGGGACTTGACGTCGGAGTGGGCGAAGCGCACCTGAGATGGAGCTACACACACAATTAATTACTCATCATTGTAATTATTACATGAATTAAGACTGTCTTAAAAAAAAAAAAAAAGTAATGCTTTCCTGGAAAAAAAAAGAAAATCCATGCATATACATACACACACACAATTGCGCGAATGACACATGCACAATAACTCAAACTCTTTGTTTTCTACAATATATGAAGGCATGACTGCACTGACACATTCCGTTAGACCACTATCAGACCTATCAGTTTATACTTTGATTAATAAAGCATCCTCTAACAGTTTCAAAAGATTATTGAAAGACACAGATAGTCGATATTATCACAATGGTATACAACCAAATACTGACATTCACCCCAAGATTCAATTAGACAAATTTGAAAGTCTGATATCTAGAGACGTAGTAACCTTAATTCATAGGATGCGTTTAAATTCACTTCAAACCAAATACAGCAAAAATGTTAAATGTGTATGTGGGGAAATTCTTAGTGTAAGTCACCTATTAGTATTACTAGATTGTCCAAGAGCAGAGATACAGTGCACAAGGCTGGTACTAATATTTCACATGATAGCTCAACAGCACTGACATTACCTAAAATGTTAAACAATTACATGCTTTTCTTGTTCAATATGTCTACATTTATTATGCAGTCCAGTAGGAATATATCGTTTAAACAACCCCTCATATACAAAAAGAAATTACACACACACACACACACACACACAGATGCGCGCATGCGCATGCACACACACACACACACACACACACATGCATGCACACACATGTACAGGCACGCACACGCATCATCCGCGCGCACGTGCGCACACACACACACACCATTACACAATCTGTCTGGAATCACGTTAAGTCAGAAGACGTTAAATTGAAGAACAACAACAACACACACACACACACTACATGAACATCAAATGATAGTGACATATATATGGTAGTAGTACCCAGTAATGATAAAACATAAACTTCTACACACAGACATATTTCATCTTTGACAACACAACAAGAAGCCTGATTCACACTCATGGATAATAAATTTGCTGATTCAGTGACAAAGTATGGACAAAAATATCAACCACCAGAACTGCATACCACTTACAGTTGAATGGTCACTCACTGACTGGTGCTGAAGTGGACTGACGCTTCCATAACACTTGACTTTTTCTGACTGCTATGACTCACTTGCCTTTGCCAGTTCTACAATACATATATATATATTGGTTCCAAAACATTACCTGCATGATTACTGTACTACATCATCAGATGCCCAACAAAGCCAACTGGTGTACGACCCCCTTGTGAATTTTGACAGGTCTGGTGGGTACAGAAGCATTTTTGGGAGTCCTTTCCATCTCCCCAACCCTCCCCTCCCGCAACCCCCCCCCCCCCCCCACCTCTACCTTAACCCAGACCTATGTGAGACTGTTGCAGTGGGGAACAGCCATCTACCATCTGCTGCTGACATCAAGCTCAGCATGACATCTTTAAGTGGGATCCCCTAAATCATCATACAACTACTATCACTGCTATTCAACTTGTTCCATCCATTCCAATAATCCTCACAAAGCACACACACCTAAGTTCTAAGCACACTCACAAGACTTACACTGTCACAGTACTCTTTCTCTCTTCCTCATACACTGATACAAACACATGACAAAGTGTAGGCTGAGTCTGATTGTGAAGTCATGTATGTATGCCTTCCAGCTCAACCTGATCCACAAATCTCATCAGTTCTATAAACAAAAGCCAGGCTACCATAACAAAGCTAAATAAATACAACAAACATAATAATGGAAAAGGACATATGCACACATACATACATGTACATATATGATGCATGCATGCATGCAGGGGCATGCTCACACAAGCCAACAGATCACATATGCATACATGTGACAGTGCATATACACTCATGTACTCACACACCATATAAAAACTGGCACAAATACGTTTGACACACCATATAAACTGGCATTTCCCACCCACCCACCCATGCACAAACATAAACACACATCACACACATACAAACATTATGTTACAGTGGCACAGACAATGTTAGATGGCCATGCTAAGGTCTGACCAGCATATTGGGCAAACGCACAGGTCAGCTACTTTTGTTTTTGTTTGTTGTTGTTGCTGCTGCTGCTGCTGCTGTCCCCATCATCTGTGCCACCTCCGTGGCATTACACTGATGCCGCTCATTCCAAAATCCCATCCAAAGCCACAGCCCAGCAGATCCTGTTCTAATCCAACACATGTATGCAGGACACCACTGACTAAACCCTCTACTGACAACAGTAGTTGCTTAGTCACAGAGCCGGGTTGAGTGAAGTCTCCCTCTGGAACTTGGAAGGCACCACCCCATCTGTCCAATGAAAGCCACCATGAATTTGCCAATACCAGTGATCCCAACAGTCTCAAACCAAGGCCACAGATGTGGAGAGTACATCAAAAAACTGAGGTAACTGTGACAACTGGGCATGAAGGGCTACAAAAAATTTGAGACTTTTTTTTAAAAATGCTGCTGATGAGAATGGGGATGATGAAGATAATACTATGGACTTTCATTCCGGTCTGAGACTACATGACAGGGCTGTACTTTATGCTGACTTTCATCGAGTTTCATACTATACTCCAGCATCAATCAGGCAAAGAGATACTGATACCTGCAGTGTTGGTCAGAAAATTTGAGCAACACTCTGAGAGATGCATCTGTTCAGTCAATGAAATGCAACTGTGTGGTCCCACTTTTCCCAACTGAGCCTGTAGTAAACTCAGCTCTGGGTAGGAGTAAATTGGGACAGAAAAATCCCACATGGCTCTGATGGGAATTGAGCCCATGACTCAGTCGGAAGTCCACAACGCTAATCACTTCACCATGGTGGCAAATGCCATACTTCGCATCCATGAGATCTTTGTCCTAAATCTTTTCACCGTAAACAAAAATTTATTTATCCATCAGCTATAAATCTGGTCAGCTTGGTCTTGAAGCCTAACAGATTTGGTGTCACACACACACACACACCACACACACACACATATGCAGTGACACTCCTTGAGGAAACTCACATAACGCATATTGTCTGAAATTTGTTAGGTATTTGTATTATCTGTAAATAATCTGAATTTCTGCTGTGTTTATTTTTACGCATTTCTTTACTGTGCTTCTTGTCGATACTGGCCCCACATCCAGTGATCACATCCACAACTACACTATGAAGTCAAGGGCAAAGCAGGACGCTGTGCAGTTCCCAACACGATTTCGTATCTTTAGTTACAATCCGAGAGAGTTTTCCCTGAATAAAACTGTATTTCTAACCAACTGTCTATGCTGGAACGCAGTCGGGTGAAAGACATGATAAATCTCCCACACCCGATCTCACCAAAACACCCAGTTTACTTACAGCAAAGTGAATACGAAACTCGATCAGCTCCCGTCGGTGTCAATTTTGACAAAGCGTAACTGGTCTGGGCAAGTTTTGTGGTGCCACGAAGATTTTCTCGCCCAATAATAACAGCACTTTTCCCTGTAGGTTTTGCTGCATTTGCACCACTTGACTAACCGCGTAAGCAAGCGGTGATTTAGATTAGGTAGGGACATCATTTTGTGTTGCTGACTTCTCTCTCACCTCCACAGGGCACAATCGGAAGTTGTCGAAGGGCATTAACCATAGAACAGAATTTAGTAGTCGCAATATTTTCAATCAACCTTGTGCTCTCTTGCTTTATTCAGAAAAATTTCAAATCTTCCCACAACAGAATTGTGTTTTCAAATTATGTCAATCTAACAGTTAGTTTATAAAGTAGGTGAGTAAACTGAGATTTTTTCCCCCCATTACGACATAACAAGAGCGCATGCTCCGAAAGCTCCCGAGGCTGCAATATATCGAAAGTCGCAGAAGTAGTAGTAGTAGTAGTAGTAGTAGTAATAGGACTGGCTCAAAAGCCTAGGCCTCGCAGCCTATGAACGTCCCCTCTCAGTCAATACTTTTTGTTAAAAGTACAGGTGTTGAATGCGCAATTGTCATTTTGTTACACTATGCCTAATATGGCATTTTAATCATCAAAATGGTGAAAAGTTCCTTATACTTTGGAATTACATCCAAAAGATTCTTGAACTTGTTAGTGTCTTCTGCAAATTTTACGTTAGTTGGGAGTTCATTCCATAAAGGGGCTACTCTGTGTGAAAAGGAAAATTTTCTTCTGTTAGTACGACAGTGCTGAATAAATCTTTCCTTCTGCATTTCTTGTGATGTTATGTTGTGGAAGAGAAAAGAGTGAGTCAACACAAACATCATCAAATCCATTAAATATTTTGTAAGTCTGTATAAGATCACCTCTTGTCCTTCTGCCTTTTAGTGAATGTAGATTCAAATATTGTAATCTTTCTGCATAAGATTTATCTTTGCATTCTTTTAATAGCTTTGTAGCACGTCTTTGAACTCTTTCTATTTGTGATGACTGTCTTTTCAAGTATGGGTACCAAATCGCATTTGCATATTCCAAATGAGGTCTCACGAAAGATTTATAAAGTTTTTTTAGGAATACCCTCCTTATCTAAGTAAGAGAAACTTCTCCTTATGACACCCAACATTTGATTTGGCTTTATTAACTACTTTGCAATATGTAAATCAAAGGACAACATGCTATCGAAAGTTACTCCCAAATCTTTTTCTTCTTTTAAGGTCTTTAACTTCTGTAAGCTGCCATTATGTCTCATATAATAAGCATGTTCTTGGTTGTTTTTTCCAAAATGTAGCACACCACATTAATTAGAGATATTGAAATACAGATTCCATACATCTGACCAATTTTGGAGTTTATAAAGATCATTTTGTAAATCTGAGAATTGTGAAGTTTTATCGTACAGTTTTGTATCATCAGCAAATATTTTACAGGTGCTTTTTAATGATAATGGCAAGTCATTTATAAATACTGTGAATAATATTGGGCCCAAGATGCTACCCTGAGGTATACCACTTAGAACCTTGGCTTTATTTGATCTTTCACTACCTACTCTTACAAGCTGTACCCTATTTGTCAAAAATCCTTGTATCCATTTTAATAGTTTGCCAGTTATACCATAAGCAGATAGTTTGACAAGCAGCCTTTTATGTGGTACAGTATCAAAAGCCTTCTTAAAATCTAAGTAAATAACATCAACATTATGACCATCATCCAATAATTTTGTCATACCTTCTACAACTTCAAGCAACTGAGAGTAACACAAGAACGTTTTTTACGGAACCCATGCTGACATTTAGCATATAACTCATTATCTGTAAAATGAGCTACAATTGAATCTCTAATTATACTTTCTAACACTTTACATATTACACACAAGTCAGGCTGACTGGTCTATAGTTACCTGGATCTGCTTTTAACCCCTTTTTAAACAGGGCTGTTACTTCAGCTGTCTTCCAGTCTTGGGGTAAGGTACCTGATTCTAATGTTTTGTTTGAATAATGAACATAGTGGGACTGATAATTCATTTCCTAATTCTTTTAAAACTTTTGAGGGGATTTGGTCTGGTCCTTGTGCTTTATTTGGGTTTAAGTTGGCCGATCTATCTCTCACTGCTTTGGGGTAACTCTTACCTCTGACAAGGAAATCCCACTTGAATATACACATTCATCCAATAATGGTATATTTGTTAAATCTTCATGGGTAAAAACTAGCAAAGAAATCATTTAATGCGTCCGCTTTTTCTTTATCACTTACTGCCAAGGAACCATTTGGTTTATTTAGGGCACCAATACTTGTATTGACCCTTGATCTATTTTGAACATACTTCCATAATAATTTAGGATTATCTTTACTATTTTTGCAACCATTTTTTCATATTCCCTTTTAGTTACTTTTTTAACAACTTGGAGCATTTATTCCTTCCTGTATGTACTTCATGTAATGTATTCCTGATTTAGTACTTAGGTATCTTTTAAATAAATTATACTTCTTTTTAATACTTCTCATAGCTTTTTTTATTCATCCAGACTGGAGTGAATTTCCTCTTTACATTTTTCTTTATTTTGGGAATACACTTATCCACTCCCTCATGTATAGTATTCTTGATATATACCTCCAGGTTTCTTCTATATCCATGTCTGATATCCCTTTCCAATCATGTTCAGCTATAATATTTCTAAATTTATGATAGTCCCCCTGGTTCAATTTATATGTAAATTCTTCTTGATCTGTATCATTAAACTTTTTCAAATTCAATTGAAATGATAAAACATCATGGTCACTTTTACCCACCGGATTAAGATGAACAACTTCTGAAATAAAACTATTATCATTTACCAATATCCAATCATCTAGGGTTGGATCTGCCCTGGTCTTCCAAACCGCAGTAATCGTCGTTGTTGAAGGGACTGGCTGCCAAAACCATATGTTTCGCGGCTATAAGGCATCTCCTCTTACATATTGGCATTTAAGTGGGTCTGGTCACGTTAACATCACAATTCAATCATTGATTGCCAAAATCACATGAAAAAAAAATCTTAAGATTCTGAAATGTTGTCCACAAGATCCTTGAAAACTGGCATCTCGGGCTGGAGTTTATACCAGTGATAGTCAACGTTGAATCCACAACAAAGTGCCCTAAAGAGACCATGGCTGAAAGAGAGAGAGAGTTTAGACTTACAGTATTCACTTTCAATTGGCAATCTTAATTTCTTGTTGGATTAAGTTAACGGAACAAACATGAAAAATGAGACAAAAGTACTTATATATATAGACACAAAGGATCATAAGTCAGCATATTATAAGTATCGTTCAAAAATCTTGCAGATCTGGATAAGATCTCCCCCTGATCCTTTTTTCCTTTCAGAGATTGGAAAAGGGAGTATTCAAGTTAAACTGTTCTGGATGAAATTTTTTTTTTTGTAATCCTTCAACTTCTTGCTGCACATCTTTGTACCCTTTCTGTTTGTACTGACTACAGTTTGAAAAAAAAAAAAGTATCACTATGTGTATCTGCATATTGTACATAGGGTCTGGGGGGGGGGGGGGGGGGGGGGGGGGACAAGATTTATACAACTTAAGGGAAATATCTTTCTAAATATGCAAAATTGTCTTTATAACACCAACATCTAATTTGCCTTATTCACCTCTCTCTGGTGTGAGAATCTGAAGAAAATTTCAAAAAGTTAAATCAAATCCACAAGAGCATTTAGCTGGTGAACATTGATATTCAGCTTGTTACAGATTCACATAAATGTGTGATTGTACTTAACATGCAAAGCACCACATTTTGACCTACTAATATATGAATTTCAGATGTTACACCATTCTAGTAGTTTATTATCTTGTGTAAGCTAGAGTACTGTTTGATGCTTTATATTGCATATCCACAATAATTTGTATGTGTCTGATAAACTGCTTGCAGATATTGTGAAGAAAACATGTCCAAGAATGCTGCCCAAAGGAATACTGCCCAGACACTTAATTTCTCAAGCTGAACTGTAAAATATGTAGTAACTTATCTTTAAAGTAACTCCGTTTCCATCTGAGTATATCACCACAGATGCTATATACTGCTGATAGCACTGATAGCTTTCTATGTTGTAACATTGTGTCTATTTAATGTCCGAGTATATAATGTCTATGCCATGATCTTCATCAAGTAATGAGGTTATCATAACCCAACGAATGACCAAGTTATACTGGGAGCCGCAATAGCTCAGTTGGTAGAGCGCGACAGATTCGTAGTCTTGGTGATCCTGAGGTTGAGGGTTCAATCTCCACCGGGGCATTTCGGTACAGGGGGATTTTTCTCTCTGAGTTAAGTTTGGTTCTGACTCCATTTCCCATACAGTCCTTCAAATGAGACTATAAACCAAGGTTCCATGTGTGAACGCATGCATAATATCTTGCACACATAAAAATCCCATCACCAACTTTTGGAAGAGTAGGCCAGTTTGGCCGTTGGTATGGATGACATGTTACACATAGCATGTACCCTGTATGAGAAAGAATGAAGTAAGTAAGGAAACTGAATGAACAATACTGAACAATATTGACTGGATGACACGGGAAATGACTGAATGAAGCGCCAGCTGGCAGAAGTCGGCACTACCTAGGTAGGCAGCCCGTTGTGTAAACAAGTGTTGATTGTAAAGCACTTAGAGCTTGGTCTCTAGACGAGAATAGGCACTACATAAGCGTTCATTATTATTATTATTATTATACAAGATTTTTTTCTTTTAACAAAATCCACATCAACAATTCACATACAAATAATTTTGGTAAATGAAAGACAATTAGACAATAAGAAACAGCCTCTCCAACCACAGCTCTATCTTTACACAAAATATCTGTCAGGCCCACAGGTCCTGGGGTTGGGTTCAAATTCTTTTTTGAACAGCAGTTTCTTCAGTTATACCACCATGACATCCTCAATGGAGGACAGGCAACGAGCGTAACTTGACAGTGGATCCTTTGCTGCCTTCTTTCAGTATTTTTGACGATATATTAGGTCAAGATTTTCACGTTATTTGGGAAAAACTCTTTTGTTTTTGACAGCTAAAGGCATAACTCTCTCCTTGGAGATACCCTATCGGAGTAAGAACATGTCAGTATACGTTGCTTAAAAAAAAAAAGATAAACCTCTGTTAAGTGTATTGCCTCTTTCTAAATCTTTAATTAAACACCATTGTGCCGTCCTGTCTTGGCATGCATATTTCCTGCAAATATGTCTTAGATAATTTGGGGTTACTCTTTTGCAATTTGCTTTTCATGTTCTTTTTGAGAATAGCTGAAACTAGTGAAAGCAAGCATATCCTTGGATAATGACAATGCTGGTGATGAAAGAATTAAAACAGAGAGAGAGAGGGGGACTCATTTTATTGTCATCTGACAACAGTTGTGTGTGTGTGCGTGTGTACATTTTTATGTGTGCTTGTGTATCTATTTGGGGCGGGGAATGGGAATGGGAGGAATGGAAGAGGAGCAGTGGAGTTATGGGGGTGGGTGGGAGCATTTTTACTGTCTTGTATGTTTTTTTTTTCATGTTGATAATGAAAATGTAGGTCTATCCATACAATCAGATCAAGCACAACTCTGTACATCTGTGCAAAGGCACATGCACCTATGTGTATGTGGAGGAGAGGAAAGTTGGGTAGAGGTGTCAATTGAGGACTAGGGAAAAGGGCCAGGTATTGTTTTTAAAATATGATGCCTGTCTAGAAAGTACTCATAACTTGTCTGTCTAGAACGTACTTGTAACACAGCAACATGTAACTCTGCAAGTTAAATGGTTAACTTTTGATGGGGAGTGGAACAGAGGTAAAGAGGCAGAGAGAGTGGGCCGTGGAGGGGGGAGGAGGGATGGAGGGAGGTGGGCATATTTAGCCACTTGTTCAAGCCCCTCCCCACCCCTTGCCGTCATTCTCATCTCCATGTCTCACAGCCAAACCTCCCACTGTTTTAACAATGTCAAAAGCACACATCATTGTCATTTAATGATAGTAGATGGGTTGCCTCTGCTTAAGAGATCATGTTTTCACTGAGTCAGCAAGCAAAGGTAACTTTAAATGCACCTTGCACCGTGGGAGAGGGAGGATCGTGGGCCATGGGAAAAGGGAGGGGGAGGGAGGATGGGGAAGGAATGGACACAGAGGAGGAAGGGAGAGTGAGGCCATGGGAAAAGGGAAGGGGGACTGGGATGGATGTTGTATGGGGAAGGACAGGGTGTGTGTGTGTGTTGTGTGGAGGCGTGTGTGTGTGTGTGTGTGTGTGTGTGTGGGAGGTGGCGAGAGGTGTGTGTGGTGTGGTGGGGGGGTGTGTGGGAGCTTGCATGTACATTACAGCTACTGTAAAATGCCATCTTAAAGATGTGGTACATCATGTATGAGTGCATTTATGTGTACCCTGTTCTTAAAGATTACTTATAAAGATGTTGTATACCATTTGAGAATGGATTGTAGAGTACTCAGCTCATTTGAGCAGAAATAATGATGAGGGTGAGATCCGTTAAGAAGTGTGTGTGAAGGTGTGTGTCTGACCTGTGTGTGAGTGACAGGAGATAGGAATCAAGAGTGCTATTGCAAGAAAAAGATGGACCAGGAATGTACGCTTCGATAATGAACTTTGTCGAAGGAGGTCTGACTTCCCTATTGCAATGACCAGGAAGCTCGATTTTCTTAAGCACCACATACAAATTCCTTTATGCCAATAAACATTGATATTGCACAGTAGTGGAGAAGTTGACTCCCATATTGATTTATCTTTCCTTGACAGCAGGATGTAGGGGCACAGTGATGGACCCTTGGGCAGGCAGGGGTCTGCACAGACCTCTGTCCTCAGTCATGAGCGACAGGGTAGAGGTGTCAGGCTCAGTCCAATGCTTCACACGGTCTATCCGGGGCTTCTTTGACCTGTTTATTATGATGACTTGCTTTTACTACTGTCTGGTGGATGACCTTGTGCAGAGTCATGGAAGACTATGAGCATGCAGCTCTGCATCAAGGTTGATGGTTTGGGGCAGAGTCATGGCAGGCTATGTGCATTTACCTCTAAGAAGTTTGATGATTTGGGCCTGTGAGTCCCGACAGGCAAGCTAATGATGACTGACTGCAGAGAGAGGTTTCCAATCAGTCAGAAAGCCTACTGACTTGCTGCCTGATACAGAGCTTTGTTTTACGTTCCCTTGAAGCCATCAAAATCAATATATCATATGAATGGACATTCACTCACATTCACTCGCACATGCACATACAAAAGGCACCAACAACAAAGATTCACTTTCATCTCCAAAATTTATCATGAACATCCAACAGAAAGTCTGATGTACAATGTGTAATGTTATGTACAGTGGTGATGGAGTGAAACGGACATGAAACACACAGTGTGGCAACCATCAAAACTTGTCCACCAGTTGAAGGATTCTAGACTGTTCAGCCTCTCTTGCTGCCGGATCTCTGGCGTCACCAATGTTGCCAGCATACTCTGCAACAGGCAAGAGGTCCTCTACTACACAGCCAACCATTCCAAGTTAAAAACTATTCTCCTCTGCTGTTTATCCCCCACCCTCCCCCCAAAGCATAAGCATGAACAATAATAATCTAACTGTTTTAAGTATTTTAACTGACAGCATGAAAGAGAATCTTGAATGAGAGAGAGAGAATATTTAACAGTAAATAACGAACACTTTGGGTAGCTCTTGCTACAATGAGGTAAACTACACACTTAAAACTTCAAATGCATGTTGCTTCCAACACCAAATTGCTAAGCAGAAATACCAACAAAAAGTACATAGAATAAACAAGGAGACATGCCCTCAAGGTGTGCTAAGCAATATTCGTTGAGAACTAAAGGCAAGTAATTAACTCATCATGGGAGCACGAGTTATCCTACTTGTTTGTGCTATTTTTTTTAACCCTCCTCCACAAGTAATCAGTGATATTTCCAAAATGAGATGCTTACCTCTTAAAGCAAGGAGCAGTTTGGATGCTTTAGGGGAAGGAAGAGGATCTGTCCGCAAAGGAAAGGACTTTTTTTGGTATGGGAGGATCCCTTGGCAGACAGGATCCTTTGGTGAGAGAGAGGATTTTGGCAAGGGAGAAAATCCTTTACAAAGAAGAGGGCAGAAAAGGATCCTACTCTTTTTCCAGGTTAGCATTTCAATTTCTGATGAAGGCAACATACTTCTTTTTCTGTGGTTTCCCTCAAATTATACAGCCTGATCAATTGAGCTGAACTTGCTCCAGCTGTCTGGGATATATAATTATGGACCTGGTACAACATACATGGCCGTGTGCCATAAGAGGCCAAGAAAGGTGTGCCACAAATACAGATAGACGCTACAAAGAGTGATAAGGAAGAGACATTATCCTGTAGTTGTAGAGATAACATACCTCTCATTATTCCTCGTATCACCTTGATGGACCCACCCCTCATGTTCAGAATCTGCATCACTCGGGATTTAATCTGAAACAGCACAGGAATCATCACTCCAATGCCTGATGCAACATGCTGGATTTTAAAGGACTGAAATGCAGGAATCTTCAAAAATGTAATTGGGAGAGAAAAACCAAGTCATACCGCTCATGGAGGCTATATTGAGGCTGAAAGCAGGCTACCATCAGAACTATGTACACATTAGCTACCATCAGAACTATGTACACATTAGCTACCATCAGAACTATGTACACATCAACTACCATCAGAATTATGTATACATTAAAATCCCAAACCAAACCAAACCAAACCAAACCCTAACACTGAAAGATCAGTCCAAGACAATTTTTGTCATAATTCATCTCTCAGTAAGACCAAATGAAAAAGACCGGTGGTTTTCTTAAAAAACAGACTGACAACAGAGAAGGGGGGGGGGGGGGGGGGGGGGGGGGGGGGGGGGCGAACAGTTCGGTGGTAGAGCACCAGACTCGTAATCTTGGTGATCCTGGGGTTGTGGGTTCGAATCTTTGCTGGGCTGTTCTGGTACAGGGGGATTTTTCCCTCGGAGTTAACATTGGTTCTGACTCCATTCCCCATATAGTCCTTCGAATGAGACTATAAACTGAGGTTCCGTGTGTGAATGCACACACAACATCTTGCACACACTTAAAATCCCATCACCAACTTTCGGAAGAAAAGGCCAGTTTGGCCGTTGATATGGATGACGCGTTACACATAGCATGCACTCTGAGTGAAAAATGGAAAGGACGAAGGAAGTAATGAAACTGAGTGAACGATATTAAACAATATTGACTGGATGATGCCCCAGCGGGCAGTTCTTCAGTCGGCACCACCCAGGTATGTATGCAGCCCGTTGTGTAAATGAGTGTGGATTATATAGCGCTTAGAGTTTGGTCTCTAGCTGAGGATAGGCGCTATACAAGTACTCATAATGAAAATAATAATATAATAAAGGAAAGGAAAAGAAAGAAAACAATCTGCATGAAAAAGAATCATATGAACAGTAAAAAAAAAAGACTGACCACAAGTAACTGATCTTAAAATAAACTTAGTTCTGGATGAACATTCCTAAATGTGAACCTTCTTGCAGAACTTCTGTTTGAATGTTCCATTAAGACATGAGAGGTGCTGTGATCGTTTGGTGTGGCCCCCTTCATTCATTCACTGACATTTTATGCCATGATTTTTACAATAACATCCATGATTTTTTCATGGTCAAAGAAAAGCAGTCTGCACAGATTTGGGTGACTTGATGAGGTATGTGTTATTCATGTAAAAAAAAAAAATTCACCTATTTAGTTACTCTAAGCGATCTTCTGAAGAGATGCAAAGTCAAGACAACAAATGATTCTTCTTAATCAATAAACTGAATGTCTTCACTATTTGCTAATCAATAGGAAAATGAATGTCTTCACTATTTGCTTTTGGAACTAGGAAATAATTACTATCTCCTTTGATTTTTCTTTTCTTTGTTTTTTTTTTTTTTCTTCATGGACCCTGGTTCTCTGGGCTGAACACAGAACACAGAACCCACAGTGCTGAGGGCATGTTAAGGAAACAACAGTGCTGAGACTGACCGAGGATGAGCCAGAGGCACAGACTTCCAGCATGATATATAGTCGATGAGCTGCAGCGTGAACAGCCCAGAGTCCAGACGTTTCAGGTAGAACTCATCTTCCATGTCATCGTCCACGTCCTCTCCTCTGTGCTTCATTCCCTGAAACAAACATGGCCAGTGTTTACATTACCATCCTTTGCTTCTATCTCACCGTTTCCTTTGTCTGAAATCACAAAGGTTTTATCATTCATGATGCAATTTTCTCATATTACATCCTCTATCAATTTTTTTCATGGATGTAGGCAGATTGCACACACACGCGCGCGCACACACACACACACACACACACACACACACACATTCTTCCCCATACTCCCTGCTTTCCCTTTCTATTGTTCATCAGTCTATCTGTTGCCCTGTTTAATACTGGCGTTGTGTTTTTATTAGACTTTCGTTTCTTCTTTGACTCACAGTGCATATTTTACACCCTCCTTTCTTTGTTTTAGGAACTTTGCATTTCTGAGAATCTTGCACTTGTTGTTTTATGGTACAGGACATGGGGCAGTTATTAAATGAACAAAGAGTTAAAGTCATTACCAAGAACCACAGATGCGGAAATAAATACTGCTGACAGATACTCACCAACTTCTCTTTCTCAAGAGCATCATCACACTGTCGCACCTTGTCAGGTATTTGAAATGCAGTTCCATCAGTCGCTCCACCTAGTTTTTAAATAAACAAACAGATAAACTAACACGGATTAAATGAAATCAACTTTGAAATGACGCACAGGTCTTAACACCTTAACCTAAAAAAAAAAAAATCATCCTTCAAATCGTCCATGTGTTGACCGAATCAACACAGAGTTTCAATGATTTCAGATGCTGAGTATTCTTAAGTATGATATAATATTCTATCTATCTATCTTAAGTATGATATAATATTCTATCTGAAGTTATTGCACAGATTACATGTGCCTTGTAGGCAAGTTTTTAATTGGAAAGCGCAGTTTGAATAAACTATTGCTATTATAGTTGCAAACAGCTTTCAAAATCAAAGGTTATGTAGTCCATTATACATGTAAATAATACTTAAAATGTGGAACTAATGACTGAATTAGAGAATGTTTTTTATTTTTTATTTTTCCTCTCAGTTATCTGGGTTCAACCCCATTGACAATCTCCATCAAGTCCACCGTAAAATAAATGAAGCAATTCAGTTTCAGTTAATATGCAGTTGACTTTTGAGCAAATTGAAAGAACAAAAAAAAAAAAAAAAAAAAAAAAAAGGGTATAAAGGTTTTTTTGAAGAAAGACAGGTGCATAAGAAAGGCAAAAAATAAATGGAGATGACAATAAAGAAATATGAAAGGAAGAATCAACAAGAATAACAGAAAAAGGGGACATTTCTTTAACAGAATTTAGAGAAAGTGGGCATCTCTGAGGAAGCTAAAGAAACTGACACTATAATGCATACTTGATTCACTTAGTGCAATTCAAGTTTAAATGCAATACAGTACAGCTTGGTACAAAACTTCAAACTCCAAATGTAACAGTTGGGTGGTTGTGGCGTCATCCACATCTATATTTCTCAACTCTCTTCACTCCCTTTGCCTCAACACATCTCTTTCTCAACTCTCTTCACTCCCTTTGCGTCAACACATCGCCGAAAGTCTTTCAACAGGATACTCAAGGGCAGGTTATGCAGGGACAATGTCTCACCTTTTCATGGTCATTCTCTGTGAACTTGCTGAGTAACCTCTGTCGCTGGGTCCCATGGCTGTTTCGAAGTAATGATGCAATGATGGAACAAATGTGCTCTGGAGAGAAATGGAAGAGTTCAGTCACTGTCTACTGCCAAAAACAGTAAAAATTCTCTTGAATGAACATGAACAGGTACACACATATACACAACAGCACACAAATAGACACACACATACACAGTACCAAATCAGGACACACAACCATGACAACAGATAAACAGAGGTGATATATCATAAAGCACACACATGCTTATCATGCACAAACCTGTGCAGAGATACAGCTGAGTAACTGTCAAAGTTCTCCCACCCCTCCAAAATCTTAAAAGAATAATTTATTTCACACCATTTCTTTTAAAGACTCTGCACACAAAACTGCTTGAAAACATCAAAACACATGTCCTACCTTCGAGCTCATCAGAAGACGGGCCAGCCCGAGCTGTTTTGGGCGTCTTCATGAACAGCGGGAAGATGGTACGCAGGCCCAGGATGTCGACGAACTTCTGACTGTTGTCCACCCCGTCCATACCCGTCATGGAATGGTTCAACACCTTGATGGCACAGTTACGTGACTGCTTTTTTTCCCTGTGGAAAATAATAAATACGCTGTTAAATTTAGACAAAGTATATTTCTTTAAAATGGAGAGATGGTTTTAGGCTTTGCACTAAGAATAAACACTGCGATCTGAACCAACATGAGTTTCTTTTCCACTCAGCTTTGTGCTCTGATCAATACAACTGTCGAAAACGTGGGTCAGGTGTATACATGCTGTGATCATCTTGCTGCCCTACATCATTTGTTCTGACTCTGACATACCTCAAGATTTCACTGTTTAGCCCAAACTGTAGTTAACTTAAACTTTTCTTCTCCCCTGACATTTGTGTTAAGAGAATTTCACTGTAAATCTCCAAAAGGCCCACAACAGTGCAGCAACACATATTCTTAACTCTCTTGACAAGCGGGCGCCCGCAAGCGCCTGACCGGAAATCACACAGCCAAAGGGCTGAGCACCTGCCAGCGCCCAGTAAAACACGTGGCAACAATGGGCGCCGCCATGTTTCTCGTAGAAAAGGAAGTCTCGTGAGAATGTGACTTCCTTCTTCCTGTAGCCATTTACTTCTGTTAGCAAAAAAACGCGAGTCGATGCGTGCCATGGTTCTCAAGTTACGAATTTTTAAAGTTTTGAGGTTGAAATGCTGTTTTTTCGCATGGCTAACTTTGATTACTGCCATTCTATATGAGATTAGTGATGGAGATACTGTGTTTTGTAGGATTTACGGCATAAGACTTAGTGAAAGTGCTGGGTAATGAAGCTTAGGGTGACCTAGATTTCGACTGGGATGAGGTTCCAGGTATGATGAACGATTCGGAAGAAAGTTCTGAAGAAGAAGATTTTTTTTTTTTCCCCGAGTAAATAGCTCATGTAACATTCTTCAAACTTACGATATAGCAACATATATATTCGTAGGAATTTAAAAAATTATTTTCATTTCATTATTTCCTTTCCTCTCTTTTAAATTATTTTTTTAATTGGGTAACCATGTTCAATTTACGGAGTTACTTACCTTGCTGATGGTTTTCGGTGTAACTAAGCTCAGATAAGTGCATACTGAAGAGGGTTAATTCCCCCAAACATGAAAATACCAAACCTCTTCTGAAATGCCAACACTGGCAAATTTTGACAAATTTTCTTTTTTTTTCTTCTGCACATTTGTTACCAGAATTGCTTTTGAATAGTAGGCTGATGTTCCATCTCTATATTCACTGATGTTCTTCATCTCTATATTCAATCACAGCATCTCAGTTCTAATGATTGCAGTCACTGCATTAAGTTTATCAGAACACATCTTTGGCCAGAGTTCTCGTTCCTGTCAATATATTTCATTCACCTACAAGTTCTTTTTTTTAGCATTTCTAGACTGATGAAACAATAACTCCTTCTGATTTTGACACTCAAAACTCCTCATAGGTCATGCAAGAGGTAAACACTAAAACAGGTCAGCATGATTGTATCCACATTCTTCGGAAGAAAACAAACTAATTCTTCATGTAAACTGTAATTTGTGAAAGCAAAGATTTGAGTGATAATAATCTAATGCATGCAATCTGCTCAACAAAGGTATTGTAAACTAATGTTCCTTAAACCAATCTGCTGAAAAATCGTCTCGCTTTGAAGTGGGCAAGGAGGGCCGAAAGGAGATGAGTGAAGAGAGGAAAGTGGGGATAGAAGCGGGGCAGAGCGGGGAGGGAAGTGGATGCAGAAGGGGGGGAGGGGGGGGGGGGGGGGGGGGCAAAGGGGTGAGGGGTGAGTTCCTCATTACCTGAGCATGAGATTCATGAGTTGCAGCCCCTCCCCTTTCAGGAAACGGCTACGGTTGGCAGGATACATGAGGGCTGAACACATGCAGTTAAACAAGTTCTCCATGTACTCCATCTCCTCTTTGCCTGATGGGTCATGGCGCTTGTAAGTCTGCATGAAAAATACACATAAATAAAACCGTTACCCAATCAATCACATGAGATGGGCTTAATTCAACCAAAAGCAACTTAAATCAACATAAAAACATGTATTGACGAACAAAAAAAAAAAAAAAAACCACCAGTCACACTAACCAAAGCATTCTCCACTCGCTAGGAATGAACTAAGTGACTATATCTATAGTACGAACACAATCAGTTTTACCAGTATTTGTTGCAAATTAGACACACTGCTCTCTCCTTTCCACTGTTACTTGTCATAGATTTTAACACAGTAGTAGCACCTGGAATGGATTGTATCAAATGTACAGAAAAATGTACAAACTCACAGCCAGTTGTTGGAGAAGCACGTCAATGCCTTCTTGTTCCCCTAGCAACAACTGCCTCACCTCTGGAAAAAAAAAAAAAAAACAAATGGCAACTGAAAACTATTCTTTTATAAGTGCCGACAACCAAGAGAAGGAAACAGGCAACAGGAAAAACGGTGAATATATGGAGACTGAGAGACACAGATGTAGACCAATAAAAAAAGATAGAAGAATAGAGTAATGCTCATCTTCTACTCAACCCTGCTGTATCCCCTCCTGCCTTTACTTTATATCCCCGCATCCCCCTCCAAACTCAGAAAGAAACAGAAACATATATATCCAACGTAGAATTTCACCTATTTAATATCTGAAATAAAATTACATTGTTTCTGGCATGCTGAAAATAACATTGTTTACAATGCCGGCAGGATGTAGAAAAGCTGGAAAGCTTATCCTTTAACCTCAATAAAGATAATTTGGACCTGACCTGACAATACAATTAAAAGCAAAAAAAATTCCCTCTTACTTCTTTCAACATCATCAGCTTTAATGCTTTCTTTCATTTCAGTTCATTTCAGTTCAGTTCAGTTAGGCCTTTCTCCGATCGAGCTTCTGTGACATACTCCTTCGGCTTGCTCCTGTCAAGCATAGCTGCCTTGATCTCATCGATGCTTTTGAGGCCAATGTCCCTTTTAAGAAGATCAATGAAGTCTGTTGTCTTCCTTCCCCTGTTCGCTCTCCCCTCAGTTGGCTGCCACAGTATAAGTTGTGAAGCAACCTCATCTGGATGTCGCATACAGTGACCAGCTAGGCAAAGCCTACATGTTCTATCTTGTTACTAACTTTCAATGAACCTATTAACCTCCTTATTTTCTCAAATACGAGAAAAAAAAACAACCTCTGGAAGAAAACAAGAAAATCAAACCTTAGGAAGAACATCAAATTACTAAAGTTATTCATTGTTTTCTCAAGGTTTCAAATTCAAACTTTATCAATTCTTCCCTTTTTCAAGACTTGCAGAAAGATGTTGATACCCACTATTAAAAAAAAGAAAAGACTTCAAATAATGTTTGTTCATTTTCCCAACTTTGAAAAAAAAAGTTTGTCCACTTACAAGAAGATTTGTTTATTATTTCACTTCTTCAACACAAACAAGCGACATTAAAAACGGTTTTACCACAGACTTTCCAGAATCACTAAAGTTCTAATCCTGACCAAGATGCCTGGTAATACTTTTAAGTTACGGACTGGACACATCATTTCTCTAACCAATCTGTACTGCAGCTGAAAATATCATACATGAAGGGCATTGTCCAAGAACAAAAAAAAAAGCAGAGAATATATGATGTCTGACAGGCTGAGGTGAGAGACGATGTCATAAATGAGTGCTTCCGAGATGTATACTTCCTTAAAAGATGATTTTGTGGATTATAATGATTCTATAACCAACCATTCAAACCACCCATGAATGTGTCCACACGCAGCTTTCTGCTCAACACATTGCAGCTGTGTACTTAAACTTTGATCAAGTAATCTTGACGAATGCAGTTCCCTCTGAATGTGTATGTCCGTGACTCTTTCAGTGATGGCTTTTCCTTCTTTTTCCTTTTAGACACCTCCTCCAAGCCACCCCACCCACAGATCTCCATAGGAACGGCAGGAACCCCAAGCAAGAGCAAACTCACATAAACACAAAGATTTGTATTTCTAGTTGCTATCCCTGAAGATGAGAGAAAAAACTAAACACTGAATTCTAACAAAAAGTACTATATACAGACACAACTTACCATCTGAGTTTTGTAGAAGTATAGCCATTATTTCACTGCTGTACAGTTTGTTTGCGTCAAAGGGCAGTTTCATTCATCTGTGATAAAGTAAAGGATTAAGAATACACAATTACAGAAACATACATTTGAAGTGTGAAAAGCAAAACAAGAAAACCATATTAAGCCAAACAGTAAAACTGTATCTGCAAGCGCATGCGTGCGTGCATACGTGTGTATGTGTGAGCATGTGTGATGTGATGAAGAAAATATACCTTGGTCACATAAAAAATAGCAGGATTATACAAAAAATATCTTGTGATAGAATATAGAAAACTTAGTGGTGGTCATCATCAATGTACACACATATTTACACATGTGGTCACCAGGGTATATGTAAAGTTGTCTGTCTGTATTTTAATGTTAACAAATATTTCAATATGACATGAGTTTAGAAAAGAAAGAGAAGCGCAGTGGCGGTTTTCTTTTTCTTTTACATAAAAAATAAAAGCCAGAAAATTTCCCCTACAGTTGTGTTAAGAAGTGAGCAAAGACAAAGGCGTGTATGCGCCTGTGTTTGTGTGAGAGTGTATGTATGCATATTGTATTCCAGGCAACACTTGTGGCCGTCTGCATGTTATGTACAGATGTTATGTACAGTGTGTGTGTGTGCGAGTGTGTGTGTGTGTGTGTGTGTGTGTGTGTGTGTGTGTGTGTGTGTGTGTGTGTGTGTGTGTGTGTGTGTATGCGTGTCTGTGTGTTGTGTTCAGACTAATACTCGTAACTACATGCTTTTGTTTTACTAGTGATGTTATATGTGCATACTGTGTGTGTGTGTGTGTGTGTGTGTGTGTGTGTGTGTGTGTGTGTGTGTGTGTGTGTGTGTGTGTGTGCATGCGTGCGTGCATGTGTCTGTGGGCGTATGAATGAGTGTACATGGGTGCATGTGCGACAGAAACAGAGATAAACAAAAGAGAACTTGCATGTGTGTTTGCGTGCATCATGTGTGTGTGTGTGTGAATGTCTACATATGAGCATATATCATGCATGTGTGAATTTGTGTGTGTGTGTGCATATGTATGTGCATGTGTCAGTGTGTGTCTGCATTTCTGGCGATCAGTATATCTGTGTCCCTGCATGACTACTACAGAAGGCTGTATATGGATAGATACATACAGGAATGGGTGTCCTTCATGCGGACACACATTAAAGAATCAACATTTTAATCTAGATGCACAGACTCTGGGCTCTCTCACCTTCACCCTTTTCAGTAACCACACCAACAAACCCTGCTGGGCTGCCTCGCTGCTGATCTCTGTGCGGAACTCTGTGATGTTCTCAATGATGGCTGCGAGACAGAGAGGCTCTGACATAAGGTCACTTTGCCACATTTTATTCATGTCGGACTTCCCTATACACCCATTTTTACAAAATTCAACAGTGACTGTTAGATTCACTACAACAAAATACACTAGCTTAATTTCTGTTCTCAATATGCATGCCATCAACGAGTCCAAACAGGAACATCATATTTGTCACTTATGAAGTAAATAATGCCCTGTTATTCTTTAAAAAAAAAAAAAAAAAGGAGGAGACGAAGAAGAAGAAAGAAAGAACAAGAAGAAGAAGAAGAAGAAGAAGAAGAAGAAGAAGAAGAAGAAGAAGAAGAAGAAGTAATAAATTCAAATGCTGTAGGGTTCAACAGCACACATATGAGATTAACTGCAATTTTGACTAATTCTCTGCTTTCCGCTGTTTAAATTTGAAACCATTCAAGGTCTGTAGATGCATGTAGGTGGACAGACAGATGGTATAGAGCATCACTATTATCAAAGAATGAATGTATGGACAGCAAAAGCAAAAAGAATGTAAGGTAAAAGAAGAAGGAAATACAGTAGAACTAGATGACTGAAAGATGAAGACGGGAGAAGAAAGCATGTAATTTACCCAGTGTGTGTGTGGACCCGTCAGCCTCTTCCTTGACGCTTTCATCCAATCTCTCCATGTTCTGCACCAGCATGGCCGTGATCTGGCCTGACAGCTGTCAGCAAGCATGGAGCAAAGTGAACACTGATGTTACAAAGCTGTTTTGAGGTGAGAGAGAGAGGGAAAGAGACATACAGACAGACATACAGACAGAGGAGGAAAGCAGAGGAAGAAAGAGAGAGGGGGGTGGGGGGGTGGGGGAGAGAGTGAGATCACACACACACTCTCATAAAGCAGAAGGGATGATCAGAGACAGGCACAGATATGTAAACTTTAAAAAAAGTACCAGAAAAGGTAAGGAGAAGGGAGAAAAACAATAACTGATGGAAAAGGAAAAAGAGACAGACAATAAAACATAGAGGAAAAAACAAAAAGCTGACGAAAATATTAAGAGAATGGGTGAATATGGGAACTGGAGTCGAGAAGGAAACACAACTGACAGACAGACATCAAGGGTGCCATATCCTTACCATGGCGTCCACCAGAGCTGCAGCATCCTCTTCACTTTCGTTCAGTGTGTCCACGTCAGTCAACTCCTGCAGCAAATCCACCACTGCTATGGCTATGTCTGAAAACACACCAACACATCATCCATGTCATCTGCAGCAAGTAGACCACTACTACTGCTATGGCTGTCTGAAACACACCCACATATCACCTATGTCATCTGCAGCCAGTCCACCACAGCTATGGCTATGTCTGAAACACACCCACACATCCGTGTCATCATCCCTATGTCATCTGCAGCAAGTAGTCCACCACAGCTATGGCTATGTCTGAAACACACCCACACATCATCCATGTCATCTGCAGCCAGTCCACCACAGCTATGGCTATGTCTGAAACACACCCCCACACATCACCAGGTGCATCTGCATGTCTGAAACACACCCACACATCATCCATGACATCTGCAGCAAGTAGACCACAGCTATGGCTATGTCTGAAACACACCCACACATCATCCATGTCATCTGCAGCCAGTCCACCACAGCTATGGCTATGTCTGAAACACACCCACACATCATCCATGTCATCTGCAGCCAGTCCACCACAGCTATGGCTATGTCTCTGAAACACACCCACACATCACCTATGTCATCTGCAGTCCTCCACAGCTATGGCTATGTCTGAAACATACCCACACACATCATCATGTCATCTGCAGCCAGTCCACCACAGCTATGGCTATGTCTGAAACACACCTACACATCATCCATGTCATCTGCAGCCAGTCCACCACAGCTATGGCTATGTCTAAAACAGATCAACACCTCATTTTCCACTGCAGCAAGTCCTCCACAGCTAAGGCTAAGTCTGAAACACCCACACATCATCCATTTCTTTTTTCTTTCTCTGAACTTCTTGTTCAAGCTCTTTTTTGGGTGACAACACTCTTAACCTGAAGTGTTTCATGTATTTCTAAATATGTCTCATAAAACGAAACAAACAAAACCTTTTCTTTTCTTTCATGAGTGAAACTACTTTCTTCAGACACACCTTCAAAAACAGTATTTATGAATGGTTACCAATTATCCAACTAATGAAAAGAAAGCAATTTCATGATCTCAGACTATCATCACTGAAGACACTGGTATTTTCTTCCATCCTCATTTTCATGAGACAGACGCTTGCTTGCTCAAGCAGAAAACATATGGTGTTGAACTGAAGGCATCTGTTGACGAATTCCCTCTCCTACCTGTGAGTTCTTGGGGCAGAAGCTGTAGCCCGGGAATAAACGAGCTGAAGGCACAGACAATTCTATGGAACAGAAACATAAGCACTGAACAACATACAGTTCTGAGCTGAAGACATGCCTAATTTCCCCTACCTGTGGCCCTTGGACCAGACACTGGCACAGGGAACATGAAGTACTATGCTAAGGTATAACTGATTTCTCCTACCTGTGTTTTCATGGGACAGAAGCTGGAGCAGGGAACGAACAGTGTTGAGCTCCACCAGGACATGGTACAACTCTGGAACTGTGGCGATGACATGCATGTGCTGCAGAATGTCATTCAGTTCCAGTTCCGACTCCATGAATCTAAAATGGGAAGAACGGGATAATATAAATACCTTTGCAGACATTTTCCCCACACCACTGATATTAAAAAAAAAAAAAAAAAGCAACCAAAGAAAGAAAATTTTTCAAAAAATCCCCCAAACACACACACACATATAACCCAAACGGAGCAGACGAACACTGAGAAAATTTGCAATGAACCTGTGCCTGCCTGCAAGCCACTGCTCTTCAGCTAACAATCTGTCCATGGAGGAGTTCCCATACTTCTCTGTTTCCATACCAGTTATTTGGGAAAGTATGGAGCGTTAAGATGCAAAGTTTCAAGTTAGTAGCTCTACTTTAAACTGGTGTCACTTGCTACAAAAATTAAAATAAAAACATTCATGCATAAATGTGCTGAACTTTGACGGTGAAGATGACTAACTACAACTGTCAGTCCTAAACATCACAAACACACAGACACCTGTCCATTAAACTATGTCAACAACTAGATATTTATACAAATTTAATGGGATGTGAACTTCTACTTTTTTCTTTCATCCATTAAAAAAAAATTACATCCTTTTGTTAAGACGTCCTGGACATTAATTTGTTAATTTGGGAAATACTGCTCAACACAGGTAAGTAGCTAAAACGTTAATGAAGAGACCAAATCTATACTTGCTTTTCAGGCATATCAGGGAACTTAATCCTCATCTCTTGGTTCTTGTAAACTCGCTTCTCAAACTGCAGCAGCATTTTCTTCAGGCTGGTGTCATCCATAGGCTCAGCCTGGAGGGTCAGAGAAAGTAAATGAAAGTAAACCCTCATTAAACATTTTATCCTGTATTCCCCTAGTCTTAATTCAACATAAACCAAAGGGCAACAAAGCACACACACACACACACACACACACACACACACACACACACACACACACACACACACACACACACACACACACACAGGGAAAACTAAACCACACACAAACCATCATTTGGTTTTGTTTGCAGCCAGCAGGCACTTTTCTCACCTAGACATTTTTGCTTCATCACCCTCAGGTGAAGAATCTATATAAAAAGAAATACAGCACTAGAAGTTTCAACAGACTACTCTCTGATATAAATATTGCCCTTTCATCTATTGATTATAACCTGCAATCAGATGGCCCAAATTCCGAAATGACAGTGATTTCAAATGGCTTCAATTCTCCTTAAAATTGTCAATATGATTCCCATTTCACTATATATGCTACTTATTCAAATTTACCAATTAGTACCCCCCTCAAACTAGGCTCACCAATTTTCTTTTTTTTTTTTTCTTTGTTTGTTTGAGTCTGCATGTTCTTTAGATTTGTCAAAGAGATGACATACTAAGTAAAACTGTCATGGCTAACTTACAATTTTTGAATACCCCCGTAATTAAAAAGAAAATTGCTTTGACCCTTGCGTTTAGTTGAATATCTGAAGTATATAAATCAATTGAACATTTTACTTAAAATAGGACAGGAATGACATGAAAGACTTGACTCTTGTTATGTATAGATTCAATACATTTTCTGCTTGAAGAATACGAACACATCTGAACACTTACAAAAAGAGAAAAATCCAGAATTTGTTTAACTCGACAGATTTATATATATGTTTATTTCATATCTAGCGAGAGACAGAGAGCATTCATCCATGAATAATGTTCTTAGTGAATTCATGCACACCCCCCTGCCAGGGATTTACAGTCTTTGTGGAGAGCTGGATGTGATCATCTCATTTATATTACGCCTGCAAACGTAGCAAAGGCCAGTTTACAGAAATGAATACATTACCCGCCACCTAGAAAGATTAAAGTCTGAATCTCTTGCTTAGAAACCAAACATTACGTTGACCCATTCAATCCTGATCTCAACACAAAAACATACACACAGACACACACTCTATCCCATGACAGAGTTATGACAGAAAGAAAGTGACAGGACTATCAAAAGCAGAAAGGCAAACATTAAGCATGTGCACCCATTTGGCATTACCTCTGGTACTTCATCATCATCTGCAAAATTCTTTCCTGCTCATTAGCCCCATCTGCCACCATTCCTCCATGTCCCCCCTTCCGCTTCTTTGGAACTGGCTCCTCTTCATCCGTTTCATCCTCCTTTCTCTTTGTGCCTATGTCTGGCTTTTGAGGCTGGAGAAGAACAAAATGAATTAAACAGAATCTTCTGATCTGGAACATTCCTGGTTTTAGTGCGTATGATAATGTTAAGCAAGTCAATGCCAGCACTGAAAGATTAAAGTAAAAAGACAAAAATCAGAGTTTAATTAAAGGTCCATTACTTTTGACACTCGCTAATCTTCAAATATGTCTTATTACCTTCAAAGATCAAATTAGGTTAGAACTCATTTAAGAAAAAACAAAGAAGCAAACGAAAACAAACAAGCAAAAAGAAACCCCATAAACTAATTCTTCTATGAATCACACCCCATGAACACACAAGTTGGTGCCTAATTCATAACACTGGTCAAAAGAAACTCTTTCAAAGGAAGTTATCATTGTGCCCTGGGCTGGGTTGAAGTAGTTGGGCTGATGACCGGATGGCCATAGATGGATTTGTGGCAGTGGAGAAAAATATGGGGAGAAGCAACTGGTCAATTTGGCTGATTTGGAGTGGGGGTCAGAGGTCATGCTGGTCGGAGTGGGTGATGTTAAGGCAGACTATACTACATATATGTATGCACTTGGCAATCTGGAACCACTGGAGGCAAGCTGGCTGAGCCCCTGTCACCGGTGTAGATAAGATCTCGACTTGTTGACTGGCAGCAGCTGTTACCTGCTCCTGATATGTAAGAGTCATTGGTGGTGACCATGCAAGATCTGGGAGCATCCTGGGCTTCGCAGCTGCTAACTTCTGAAAACCTTCATCCGTATGAACACATACTATAATGCTGGGTTCCAATGATCTCTGGTCGTTTGTTGGTTTTGTCTTCATGCCTCTTTTCATGCTGTCCAGCTGTCTTCACTTGCTGGTGGACACGTGGTGTTCACTGCCTAAAAAGTGCTTGGGTCTGAGCAGCTTTGTACTGTTGGGAGCGTGGTGCCAACCCTCTGGACACGAGGCACTGCACCAGTAATCCGGTTCCCTCCTCTCTCAGCCTGTTCCACACATTGAGGCTGAGCACTGAATCTTTACCAATTTTCTAGCATTTTGTTTTCTTTCATCAGCAGCTGGTTTGGGGATTGAAAGCACTTTCAGTGAGACCATATGAACTGCCACAGTAAGGGCCACTCCTGGTGGATAAAATTTCGTACTTGCACAGACTGCTTAAATTCTTTTTATTCACAAATAGTCTGCCATTGTCTGTTCAGAATTTCTCCAGAATGCTGTCAGCAACAGATAGTGGTTTTGATTGTCCAAAGACAATGCTGGAATGGGTGTTTAGCTGGAAGTTGATTTCAAACCCACACTGAGGAGTTAATCACAGTCAGGTATTGGCAGTTGTTCTTGCTGAAAAATTCTGTGGCAATAGTTGACCAGGCACTCACTGGATGGTTCATAGTGGTGGTTTCTGTAGATGCCCCTTGCAACTGTTACCAGCTGAGCAATGAGGTACAGCATTTCAGGTAAGTCAGGTATCTTGGGCAAAACCAGCATATATATTACAGGCTAGCTTTGTTATGTATGTCCCACACTCCATGTCATACAGCACTGCCCAGCACAGCTGTATACATTGACTGTAAGGAGTTGGGAATGACTGTAGCAACCCTTGCAAGGTGAGGTCATTCTACATCACTAACTCATCCCTAACAGAAAGTACAGCTTCAGGTCAGGATGAACACTTTGCTGATGTTCTCGCCATCTCAGTCTGAACAGCGTTAGTAGATCATGCAGTGTTGTATGAATCAGGGTTTCTTATTCATTTCTGTCATTCTTGCTGGGGAGACTGACAGCACTGACCTGACATCAAACTTGATTGCAGCTTCCTCTGGAGCTTCATTTTTGTATATTCTAGAGTATCATTCGACAGAAAGAGTTCCTTGTCTTTCTACAGATGAACTGGAGTTGTACTGTGAAGGTGCAATAGGATTCTCTGCAGATGACCTGAGGCACCACTGAGGGGAGGAGAGACGCAGATAGGTTGAGAAGGGGAAAAGGGGGGAGGGGCCTAAAAGCTGACACAGGATCTGGCAGATACTAACACCATAAGTATGAAGTAAGTGTTGGTAGCTTTTCACATGAATTTAATCCATATATATACCTTTCTTAAAGAACAGTTTTGGGATCCCCATTCAGTGCCGGTTTACACTGTTTTAAGGGGAAAGCTTACCTTTCCTTGGACATTATCAAGATCACTTATATGCTTAGTTCAGCTTTTCAAATGGTAACTATAGGAAATTTTTACTTCCTTCTTTTTCCAGTATCTGGTTGACTATCATTATAAAAGATTTTCAAGTATACATCCCATTTTCTCTCTTTTTTTTCTTTCAAACAAACTCACTCACACACATATATTGGGAGTAAATGTGCTCATGTGCATGCATGTGTGTATGTGTACTGTCACTCATTGCTTCACCTTTGGTGGGATTTTCCTGACTGGTGACTGAATGGAATAACGAATTATGTATACGTCAAACTGATTTGCAAACAAGAGATGGTGCTCCCTCACACAAACCCTTAAGACAACATTCTTTTCTTGTTTCAATTGGAAACTGATCAAAAGCTGATCATTCACATCTCAGATCTGACTGTTGTTTTATGGACATCCATGATTTTTTCTTTCTGATGCTCTATAAAATCGACTGCGGGAAATATGTACCAGTTACCACCTAAGCACTGCCTGCACAAACATGTGACAGCCTGGCATATGAGCTTGATCTGTGATGTGCCATTTGAAAATTACATTCAAAATTTTCAGAGGCACAACAGAAATCTGAAGCTCTGAGGCATCGAGAATCCAACATAAACCTGCAGACATCCAGTTAGCTTTTTTCCTCTTTATAATAATTATATATTTTTTAAAGCACTCACTTGAATGTTCTCTGTCACGTGCACATACATACACACACAATCATACACACATACATGCACATGATCATTTGATATTACACATACAGAAACTGTTTTGTGCAAACAGCAATCACAAAAACTCTGCTGCCAATAATGATCATTCAGCTAAATCCTCTCTCCCCATAGTCTATGAACACCATTGAACAAGTTGCCACGTATTGTGTCCACTGACATGTATTGGGTCCGCCCGACAGAAGACTTCTGTTTTGGCACAGAGTTGGTTTGACCCAGTAGATGGGAGTAGTAATAGGTTGGACCAATACATTACTCACATACTGAGTTTAAAACCCAATACATATTGTGTCAGAAAACAGATCATGAATTAGTTTCTAACAGGTTCATTTTCGGAAAGCAGAGTTCTTTAAAACAGAAGGTAACTTGTGGTGGCTGAATGAAGATCTCTAAACTTGAAGTCTCCCCATCCATGTTATTGATTTTCTGCTGCATGAAATGAAGACTGGTCCCATTAAGAGTGTTGGTGATGCTCATGAAAATAAAAGTTAGCAGTTAATACTAAGGTGCACAAAAGTGATACAAAAATGATAATGGAGCGCAAAAAATTCTAATATCTATTATGACTTTTGCACTGCTATTCTCTGAACGGAAGAAGAATCAGATATCTTACCCAGACCTGCATGATTTTTAATGATCTTAATGACATCCATGATTTACATACATTTTTTGTTGCTGTTTTGTTTTACACCTTAATGTTACACTGAAGGTAATATTTACATATAACACTGTCTGTCTCACAAAAGTAAATGTTCTTTCCCTCTCAGAGTTGCTAATTACTGGAACGAATCTAATAAATGTTAACTTCAAACTTGATGTTTTATAGTTCTGATAAAAAAAAATCTTCTAGACAAAATTCCGTAATTTGAAGAACATTTTATGATTTTGACTACTGATTGGTAATATTTATGTGACCAGATCCCAGTTTCATTTCAAGTCTATTGATTTTGAGGGGACGCTTTCAAAGGCCGTGAGGCCTACGGTAACTGAAGCCTGTATTTACTTAGAACTATCACTACCACAGACCTTAAATGACAGGAGTTCCCCCACGTCCATTTTCAATGTACCTCAAGTTCCGGTTACCACGTGACACTCTCAGTCCCAATGACATTGTAGCAATGGCAGCCTTCATTCAGGATTATCCGTGACGCTCGAAACGGACGTATTTTCACATTTTCTGTGTTTCCTGAGGATAAGGAGTTCACCTTTTTAAAGTTAACCTTGCAAAGGGTACGATGGAGATTAATACGACATTTGTTGCGAATATGTGTGTACCGTATACATACCTAAACGGCATATGAGTTGTCGGTAGAGTGTTGCTTGCTTCTGAACACGCTTTGTCACATTTTCAAGCGTTAAACTTACTATAATTGTCCATTTTGGAGGTGGGTTTCGGTTCACAGGCATTGGTTCTTTTTATATTAGGTAACGTGTTTTGATTCTATGCTTGATTTCGCATTATTGTCAGTTTTTAGTATCAGTGTTTACGTAATAGAACAGCGATGCCGACACGGAGTCATCAAAAATAAACTGTAGCCATATCAGATCTGTCGGGATGCTTTGGAATGTGGCTGTATTTTGAGGTGATTAAAAAAACTTTGGGGTTATCCAGTTAATTGCAGATAACCTGCAGTGTGAGTAATTGTGGATACGAGCAATTCGCATAGGTCATTGCGACCATGCCATCGTTTCTGTTCATTAAATTAATGATTAATATTGCTAACATCCATGAACTGGCATAACTGCAGCCGTTGGGATGCACAGCTTTGACCAGTCATGTCACTGTGAGGGGATGACATAGGATTGTACAGTTTTGGTGTGAACTGTATATTGTCCAGTGGTTCCAAGCAATATTTAGTCCCAAGGAAGACAGCAGTGGATTGTGTTACACTTACAGGCACTGTGTTAAGCTTTCTGATGGCATTTGTCTTATTGATCAACGATCTTATGTTAATTATGAAAGATGGCACATTTTTTTTTAAAACAAATACAAGGCATTCTCCTAAGTGTTAGACAGACGTAGCTGTGTGTACAGAAGCAACACATTTTTCATTGTGACAGATGGTCATGGCTCAGTGATCTGTGTGCTTCGCCTGGCTGATGGTCATACCATTCAGGTGCTTAGCATTGGCAGTAAATCTGTGTATTAGTACTAACAGTCTGACACTGTTACAGTATTAAATATTAGGTTTGTTCTTTGGCTGAATTGGTGGAATTCCTCTCATCCCTTTTCTTCATCTTGGAACTAATGTCCAGGGGTTGATAATGATATCAGTTACTCATTTCCTGACAAGGATCTGAAATTGGTTAATCATAGTTAATGTTGCAAGGGGAAAAAAAGTTTAATAATTTGGCTTGACACTCCGGCTGAAAGTACTAACAGAGGAGAATGTAACCATCTCTAGAGGCAGGAGGGTGTTCCAGTCTTGGGATGGTTCTGGGGAAAGAAGAGTTGTTGAGGCAATCCTTGCAGCAGGATATATATATATATATATATATATATATATATATATATATATATATATATGTATATGTAGTGTTATTACTGATTATAGTAGATTCTTCTGCCTCTGGTGGGTAGGCAGGGCTTCTATTAATTCACATATATTTTTGCCTCCCTGACTCACTAAAAACTAAAAGGATAATCTGTATATATGACGCACAAACTAATGTCTCTGATGAAGTTTGAAAACTTTAGTAACAAGTTCAGTATCCAGTTTTGGCATGGCATTTGAGTGTTGTCTGAATGTTCTGTTTGTTTCTGGCTGTCTCTCCTATTACAGGAAGGCGGGATGAAATAAAATGAATAGTTTAAATTGCCCCAGGTGACATCCTTGACCCTCTAAAATCTCATGAGGACTCCCCAAGTTAAAATCCTTAGATGGGAGTCCAACAGACTCTGTGAGAAAACAAGCTACGGGTAAGGGTAAGCCAGACCTGTTTACCTGTACAATTTTGCCATATTTTGTTCACATGTATGGTGGAAACATTATAAATATGACGAACTAAAATAAAAAGAAATACACAGAGAAAAATTCTGGAGATTAAAGAGAGGTAGTTGCAATTGCAGAGACCATCTATGGCAGAGGCTTTCATCAAAGAGCAATAACTCTTGTTAACTTTGGCGTGTGGAAATAAACGTTAGGCAGTATCTGTTCAAACATCGAGAAATCCAGCAAAGGAGCATGAGCTTGTGCTAAAGTATGCTGATGAATCAGGTTTGAAAGTTATTTGTATTAAAAAGAGCCTATTTCACCGTAGGTTAAATGCAAGTTCAGTTGGTTACAATGGGGAAGGTATCTCTCCGGTGTGATGGCAGGTGTCCTCTCACCCCTCTACCTTTACAGTGTACACACAGTAGAAAATACACTCATTCGTGCTGAAAAGTTCACCAGTTGTAGTTTTAGGGTGAACAGATCTGGAAAGGATAAGAGTCATCACAACTCACCCGTGCCAGGTAAGAAGGGATTAACCCATTGCCTGCCCTTGCACGAATGGCATTTGAGGTGATTTCTGGAAAGCTGTGTGCCTCACAATGATGCCATTCGAGGTAATTTCATCATTAAAATTTGGCGATTTAAAGAAGGGAGGTAAGGAGAAAAAATGGTTTAAATGGTTGTAGGGACCCTAAAGGTCGGTTTCTTCCCTTTCACAGGTTGTTGACTGACTGGTTTCTGTCCGTTCAGACAATAATACTTCGGCAAGGTTTGGCTGAGTCATTTTCCGTTCAAGATGGCGAGTCAAGCAGACAGTTTGTTCAGGGACGTGCTGTTTCAAAACGATCTAATGCTCTTGAAGTGCTTCAAGAAGTTATCCAAGACCGTATAAGCGATGACGAAGACTTCAGAGAAATGGAACGAAGCGATTCGGAGGAGGAAGAAAGCGATCACAATCAACACCACCCTTTCCTATCGGTGATTGGTGTTGATGACGAAGCTGATTCCCGACTTTGAACCGAGCGATACCGGCGCAAGTGGGGCTTAATTGGAGAGTGTGATGAGCCGATTCTATGTCGACTACCCTCTTCCTCCTTTCATCATGAGAGGTTGGGAGGGGACTTGAGGAAGGGGAGGGGGTTCAGCAGAACAGCAAGGGTCCAATGTGAGGTGGCAGGGCAGAGGAAGAGGGTGAGCATTACCAGAACTGGAGTGTCCCCTAGTATGATACGAGTTGCTAAACATTTTATGCATTGTCAGATGTTTGTCCTGAAGTTCAAAGGATACTAACACCAGTTTTTGTGGTTTTAGTGCTATAGTTTTGTTTATGTTCTGAAAGTGTCTGTCTTTTAAACAAAAAATTCATCATTACATATATTTTTGGTCTACTCATTACAAACAAAATCAAAGTATTGTGATAACTGACTGTAACCAAGGGTATAACAAGAAAATTTCCCGAGTATCTATGTCAAGAATTGAAAGATCAGTGGGCATATTAGTGAACCTACCTAAGAAACAAAAATGTGTCCATTGATACCTGTATTGCACTGTACCCCAGAAATACATGGATTTATCATGTAAAACAACAATTTGGGTTTGTAAATTCACTACCAAATATTTACACAGGTGTTAAGTAAACACTAAAACCACTTTTTGCTGGGTTTGTATGTTTTTTGTTTTGCTGCTGTGGGGTTTTGTATGCTTGCAAAGTATAATTAAAAAAAAATTGAATTATAAGATATTTGTTATACTCAGAATGAACAAATCAAATATCATTTGCAGATATTATAGCTCTGGTATAAGAAGAAAACATGCCCAAAATCTAAGAGGTCTCCCACAAATAAATGAGCACTGATCAAATTAGTGAACCTACCGCAAAAAGTCAAATTTTGCTCCGGCACTCAGAAGTACAAAACTGACAAAATAGCAGCAGTCAAGGGGTTCATGTGAAAAGCATAGTGAGTGAGGGGCATCATTGTTCTTTGAGTGAGCATTACTGCAGCAGTTGCAAATCACTGACACTTGCTGTGTTTTTTTGCCTGTTCAAGATGTAACTGGCAGCTTTTGTTGACCTTCCAAATGTTGGAAATGAGTCTGTCTGTGCACCAAAACAATGCCAGTGTGTTTGGAATGGGACAGACAGAACCAAGTTGTATGCTAGTTCTTTGGTCTTAATGGGCCAATGTTTAGATTACTTGCTTCCAACCTCAAGAGAAGGGTTGTTGAAGGCATTTGTGTGGGTGAAGCTGCATGTCCCAGTCATTCTTCCAGGCCTCTAGTTTACGAAGATACTCCTGAAGCATTGCAGGGTTGCTTGTTCAGGTGATAAAGCAGTAGATAGTGGTATTAGGAGCAAAAAGTCTGAATGGGGAATTCAAGAGACTACCTCTTCCTCCTTGGTTTTATGGCATTAAAAAAATCAGTGTTGATTGTGGCTATGCACAGCAAAAAGAATAATGATAGGGAAAAGGTCTGTTGTTACTTCAGAGATTCCTGTAGGTTTTGATTGTTATCCAGCAATAAAACAGACATGGTTTTCCGTCATGGCAGATTTTTAGCTTTGACTAGTACTTATAAAAGAAAACTGTAGTATTGTTACTATGAAGAACTTGTATAAATAAAAAGAAAGCTGTTTGTAGTATTGTGACTATGAAGAACTTGCTAAATGTGAGACAAGCTGCTCTTGTCCCAGGGTCTGCAGGCACTTAAAAAAAAAAAAAAAAAAAAGTCAATAAATCAGATGTGGCTTTGGACAGCAAAGAAAGAAATAGTGATGGGAAAAAACAAATCTGAGGTCACTACAGAGGTTTCTTATGGTTTTAGTTTTATTATCCAACAAGAAAATGGACAGGATGAAAATTTTCCATCATGGCAGATCATTATCTGTGTATGGCCCAAAGTAGCCAGTGAGTTTGGTGGAAGGATTGTGACATGTATTTTCCATTTGCACAAGTCAGGATTGTGACATGTATGTGTCAATTTTCCATTTGCACAAAGTCACAGGCTTGCTTATAATTGAAACTGTTTCTTAGGATTAGTATGAGCCTTATTCAGTTGGGGGGGGAGGGTGGGGGGTGAGGGATGCAACATAAGCTTCCTTTGGTCTTTACATAAATCACATCCGCAGAGGTCTTCCACACTACCAGATCGCTTTCTAGGATGTGGTTGTGGTGCTCCCTGTACAATCTAGCGTGTGCTTAGCGCATTCCCTGAAACTGAAAGAGTGAAAGATTTATTAAAAGATCTTTATACCTGAATGTAAACTTTTTAGTGGATAGGAAGGTAACAAAAACTTGCTGTAGTCGGATCCCCCCCCCCCCCCCCCCCCCCCCCCCCCCCCCCCCCCAAGTACATACACATATGTCTATGAAAAGTTCTTTTTTTTTTTTTTTTAAGTACAGTTGATTGTTCCTGAAGATACAAGCAATATTAAACAATTATTACATTAAAAAAAATCTGTTTATCCTCTTTTCAGTGTACTAATGTTAGTGAGATAAAGTCCTGGAAAGTATATATTTTGATAAAAATTAGGAAAATCTAATTCTTATCTGGTTTGGAGATTTTTTTTTCAAGGTAACTTTCACTGTATTTCAGCCATGTGAATTCCTTCAGTGGATGTCTTTTAAAGGAGTACAAAGAAAATCTACTTTTTTTTGTTTGCTGAGGTGATACATCGTGAATTATTGATGGCATCTTGTCTGGTGATGCAACTTGTCATTTCCTGGAAATCAGTATGCTTGCTTTGCAATCTGTGTGTGTGTGTGTGTGTGTGTGTGTGTGTGTGTGTGTGTGTGTGTGTGTGTGTGTGCGCACATGCATGCATGTGTAACAAAAAAAAAACTTTAGTACTCAGTATTAGTAGCCTATATGGATGATGCGTGCCAAAAACTTGTCAAAATGTAGTCTGTTGTATTGTACTGAGGAGGGCACATTTCAAACTGAAGGTTCTTCAGTTTAGTTGAGTTTAAAAGCTCTCGCATCAGCTGGAAAAAAAAAAATGGACATACTCAATGTTGATAGATAGTATGCATAGAAGTATTTACTGGCACCACCTCAGTCTCCGGCTGAACATTTCAAACATATTTGATGATTTCATTATAATGTGTCAATGTGATGCACAAATGCTCTGTGTATAGGGAGCCATGGGCTGTCATCTGTTTCAGTTTCTCATTTTGGCACAGCATCATTATACAATATATGTCATTATGTGTCACTCACTGTGATGCACAAATGCACTGTTTTTAGGGAGCCATGGGCTGTCATCAGCTTCAGTTTCTGACTTTGGCACAGCATCTCAGTGTTTGGTACCTGACTCTGCTACTTCCCTACTCCCCACTCCTCCTCCTGCCACCTCGCTCTCTTTGTCACTCTTTGTCTCAAAGTTTAAAGTGTTCTCATAATTCTGGCATGAAAACAGTCTGCGAGATTTTCCGTTAAGCTTGAAAAAAAAAAAAAAGAAGTAAAATCCATAGATTTTTAAATCCCTGCACAATGAGCATACTGCATCAAGGGTCACCAGTTTGAAGACGTTTGAAAAATAATGACCTTGTTGATTTCGTGCATGATCACATTTTAATCAAAACTGGCAAAACAGGAAAACAAAATTTTTTAGACCTAAAATATATACTGAACAATGTGATAGCTATAAATTCCTTGTTATACTTTTTTTTTTTTTTTTTTGGATAGCTCTTGAGCAAATATGAAATATGTGCTTTTCCAGTATGTGCTTTTACCAGTTTGACTGGATATTGAAAAGCTGTGAGGGTTAAGATAGTCTCGGATATTGAAAAGCTGTTTAAGATAGTCTCGAGTCCCAAGAACTGAACTGAATGGAACTGGGAAAAGGGTCACATCAACTTAATAATAGAAAGGCTACCAGTATTTCCCAGGACAGGACCCCTTGGTCAGATTGGCAGTCTTTGTCATATCAGACTGACAGACTACCACAAGTACCAGAAACCACCTGGGCTGAAAACCTGAGTCTATCATTGAAGTATCAAGTCTTTTAGATCAAACTGTTTTAGATTGTTTTAACTGTGCAAGAGAGATCAACAGGTTAGGCCAAAAGCTGAACAAAGCACCATCATGAAATGCAAAGGGGTAGTTTTTCACTGGTTATATAATGGACTTCTTTGAACTTCCCTGTTCGTTGATGAGATAATGATAAATAGTCACGTGAATTTCACTTCTTTTGAAAGTGATGATTTTACATGTGGTGTGTTCAATCTCCCCTGGAAGCTATTATTTTTGTCTGCTATCATTTAGTTCTACTTCTAGAGTGAAAAAGAAATGTTAGCCAAATATGAAAAGTTACCAACCAAAGCAGCACAAATTGGTGATTGAAAAGGAATCTTTTATTTTTAACATGTAGATGAATAGCTGTATTATTAAGCAATAAAATGAAGTGGACTTTCAAAACTGTTAACTGGTGTAATGATTTGCCAAGAGTAGAGAATTTACTGTGCAAACTGTGGAAAATGGGGTACATAGGACAGAAAAAAATGGTTAACATAATTTATGTGAAGATTGCTATTTTTTTTTCGTACATTACAGAGTGCTTTTCTGCTTGAAAAAGTAATCAATAGAAATATGATTTAAAGGTAAAATTTATAAACTTTATGAATCAGACATTATAAATAATTTGCTTTTTAGAATTTTACTGACTAATTTTACACATAATTTGAATTAGTTTGTTTTCCATTGACCAGTTAAGTCCAAGTTTGCATCAGGTTTTGACATAGGTATCATTTCAGCTTGAGGAAGACGAAAGAATTTTACTGCTGTACACTAATTAAAACTTATTTCTAGTACAGTTGTTAATAGATCTTGCATACATTGTATGGTTTATAGGTTTAAAACACACGTGTGCCGTGTGTGCGGTGTGTGCTCACACGCGTGCGCACACACACACATACACATGTAAACACACACACACACACACACACACACACACACACACACACACACACACACACACACACAGGAGGAAAAGCAGATCAACAGGTTTTTTTTTTCATGATTTCAAACGTGAAAGCAGGAGAGAGAGCTGGTTTTATTTGAAGATCTATAGCTTTAACAAGATAATGAGAACAGAAGAAACAAATCAAAAATATAAGAGTTTAAAGACAATAAACATGAAGGAAAAGAGTAGAATATTAACAAAAACATGTTTGCCTAAAGGAAAAGAAGACTGTTTCTTCTTCTTCATTTTCTTTGAGGTAAAAAAAAAAGAAGACAGCTCACCTGGCTTCAACAGTTCTGTCGGTTGTTTGAGTCTAGATCTGCAGATAATTTACAAGTCTGTTCTGCAGTGTTATCACTTATTTATCAGTCCACTGAACATTCATGCTTCTTCCATGTTTCACTCCTTCAGCAGTTCTACTTGGATAGTCTTACTTCTTAGCAAGGCCATTGCATGTTGTTGCATGCCTCTAGCGATGTAGTTTTCTGTTCTTAGTTAACTGATCTCATTAGATCTTTATATATGGTCTGATATGCCTCGATTGTTTGATGCACTTGTTGAGCTGTTCATTGATGACATGATCACTACATGCAAATCTAATTCAGTGCAAAACTACTAAGTTAATGTTTGATAAATCTGTCTTTGTCAGAAGTTACAAACAAGAGACATCAAAAATGCACAACTGCAGTCACCCTGCTTTTGTGTGTGTTAATTTCAGTACTTGTGTGTTTGCTTTTCAGTAACGCTGCTGTCTGTCTTTCCTAGTATTTATTATTATCATTATTATCATCATCACATCATCATCATCATCATTATTATTGTGTTATCATATTAGTATTATTATTGTTGTTATTATTATTGTTGTTATTATTACTGATAATGATTTGGCAAAGATCTGACATTTGATGTAATACAATTGGTTGCTAATTAGATACAATCATACATGTATACATTTGTTTGAATTGTTCATTTGTTGGAAGATCTCCGTGGGTCAAAGCACAAAAAAGATGTCCACAGCTAAAATCGGTCCACTGTCAGTTGATTGTAGCCTGGCTAATGGCAGTGCTGTCACTAAACTGTTTCTAAGATTAAATACTGGTATGCAGTACACAGAAATGTCAGGTATCTCGTCAGTTGGCTTGCATGATTCAGTGTGTGCGAAAATCCAGTACTATCTTTGATCATTTGTGGCATGGTTTTGTATGTTTTTGATGTCTGTAATATTTGAAGAAAACATAAAACTTGTCAAAAACTATGAGAATAGTGTAACTTTATGCTGGTATATTTGTATTTTGAGTTATTTTTAGTAGTGCTGCAGTCTGGTCTTTCATTAGTTTCAAAGTAAATTTTAAGTTGTTGTTATTGAATATTCAGTTTTTTATTTCTTTGTGCAGTCTGATTTTTGAACTTAGATAAAGAAGAATTGCCCAAACCTCTGGAGTTATAGTTGTTGTTTTGCAGGTACAGCTGTAGAGCATTTCTAGTGATAATTCTGAACATAGATTTGGGTCCAGGAAGCTTTGGTTGTTGCCTTACACTGGTTGGTTGGTTCCAGTTCTGTCCTGCCCTGATGGATGCTGCTGAGAGTGGAGAGCCTGCTGCAGAGGGGCAGGATGGGAAACAGGACGTCAGCGATGATAGTGACAGTGGGCAGGTCATCATCGAACTGGATCACTCTCAGATAGCCAGTCCTTCAGATTCTGAGGAGGAGAAACACCCACAGGAATCTCCAAAGAAGCAGGGAAAATCCTGTAATGAAACAGAATCTGCTGATGCCATATCAGACACTGATGACCGTCCAGATGAGAATGCGGAACTAGCACAGAGTAAAGAGGATGACTGTCCAGATGAGAATGTGGAACTAGCACAGAGTAAGGAGTCTGTAGCAGACGAGTCAGCAGGAAATGCTGCTCATCATCTTGTGAAGAGTGTACATGACAAAGTTCAACAAAAAGATGGGGAAGGCTGTTTGTCTTGGGGCTCAGAAGCTGTGTCTGTGTCAGCAGCGCACGAAGACTGCAAAATGGATGATTCAGTCAAACATAAAGAACAGGATGTTGATCCTGATTCTGTAAGAAACTCAGGGGCAGCTGATTCAGCTGTGAAAGACTCATTAGTGCTAGAAAATATGGCACAATTAGAAGTAGATGCACAACCATCACAAGAAGCAGATGTGGTACCATCACAAACAGATGCGATACAATTACCATCACAAGCAATTGAAGTGCCATCACGAGCAGATGTACCATCACAAATAGATAGGACTGAAGATGTGATTTTAGCAAAGGAAGCATCCACAGTATCTGAAAGTGGCGACATGATAGAGAAGCAGGGGATGCAGTCCATGGATAAGAAAGAGCCCGGTGTAGCTGTAGGAGAAGTCTCTCCCAAGGCTGCAGTCACTGCTGACCCTGAAAGTGGGAAAGAACCAGCAAAAGAGGAAAGCCCAGAGGTGAAAACTACTGACTTGTTGCTATTGCTGATGATGTATCAGATGTTTCCAGTGAAGGGGAGGCTCCTCTGTCTCCTGTTGAGGAAGAGGACAAACCATCAGCAGAAAAAAATGTCCAAAGAGGCAGCCCACCAGGCTGAGGCCTTGGCACCACTTGGTGCTGAGCCTGTGTCTGAGCCTGAGAGTGGAGAAGACATGGGTTCAGATGAGTCCTCTCCTCTCCATTCCCCTTGTTATAGATCCCCTATTGTAGTGACTTCAACCTCCCGTATTTCTTTAGGTAGTGGAGACTATGCTGATGTTCGGGCTCGGGCAACAAGCCACAGCCCTCGCAAAAGTGACTCTGCCATTATCTCAGACTCTGCCTCAAGTATACACCCCCCAGATAGGTCTGACCGATTATCTCTAGAAGACGGTATCATTCCAAGCGCTCTCAGCGCATCAGACAACAAGCTTGATCTCTCAGCCTCCATGGATATGGAAAACATATCTGATGATGAAAACATCGGTGAAGACAACGACAGTGAGGACACGTCTGGGGAGATTGAAGATGAACCAGAGGAGGGCAAAGCAGAGGAAACTGTCAGCAGTTCCACCCATCAGGCCGAAGAAGAGGTTCAGAAATTGGAAGAAAAGAGCCTGGATGGGGAACATGCACGGCGTCCCATCATGATTGCCTCCCTCGGGGACAAGCAGCAAGTGCAGACCCACTTCAGTGAGGAGCAGGTGGAGTTGGATTACGAGGATGTGGACGGGGAGGGTGTGATGCTGATGAAGGTGAAATCAAAGGGGATGATGAAGAGGATGGCAAAGAGGTAAGTACTTAAGGAGAGAAAAAAGTTTGCTTAATATTGTGTCCGATATGTTCGACTTTACCCTCTCAGATTCTCAGATGCTGTGATTGTATTTAATGAATAGTATCCCATACACTGAGAGTGAGACTGGTGAGAGTGACAGTCCTGTTACCAAACTGCATACCTGTTTTTTTTTTGTTGTTGTTATTTTTTGCCACAGTGTATTAAGTTAAAAAAAAACATTAAAATGTTCAAAATGCTGTCAGTTACATGCTTTCATGTTTGTGGATCTGGCTTCAAAAGTTCAGTACCAAAGTAGCACGATGTGTATTTCTTTTTTGGGCAGTCTAGTGTTCATAATACTAGGTAAAAAATTGACACTTAAGTATGAGGGATTATAATATATCTGGTGTGCTATGTTGTTGTTGCGTTCAACACGTGATCAAAACAAATTTCATTTAATTTTCTGTTTGCCTGTCAGTTTTGTGCCCTTTTGCTTCATGTAATTGTAAAATGGTGGACTTGAATAGCATGCAGTAAACTGATGACCAGAAAGAGCAGAATCGACATATCATGTGTGACCAAAAGGAACAGTATAATTTTGTTCTTGTATTGGAAAGTTAAGTTATCTAAATTGTTTCTCAAATTAAAAGTATGAACTTCTCAAAAAATATAAGAATAGAATCATGTGATGTCATTCAGTTATCTGAATTATTTCTCAGACTGAATTACAATGTGAACTTCTCATGCAATATAAGAGAATGAAACCATGTGACATGATTCAGTCATCTGAAGTATTTCTCACACTGTAGTCGCTGTATGAACTTCTCACACAATATGAAAGAATAGAATCATGTGACATCATTCTGCAGTAAATTCTCAGACTTCACTTTATATCATCTGTGAGTTTGCCACTTGACTTCACCCACCATGTTTAAAAAAAGCAAGTAAATTCAGGTGAACAAGACTGGGAAATATTGGTTACGATTTTGCAAGTGAAACATCGCCTGAACATCCATGATCCAACTGAATGTACAAGTCTCAAGTCTTAACTTAGGTCTGTAAGAAATAGTGATATAGACTAATAGTAATACAGTGATAGTCAGGTACAAAACTTACTATTCTGTGTAACATACTAATTTTCATAAAATTGAGTTATAATGTCAGTATTAAACAATGGAAACTTTATGTGAAGCACACCCACTGAAGAACCACTGACACACACACACACTCGCATGCATGCATGCAAGCATGCGCGCGCGCGCGCGCGCACACACACACACACACACACACACACACACACACACACACACTTAAAAACATGTATATATATACTCAAACACACATGCACACCCATGCTCACATACAAGGATGCATGTACTGATGTAGTCTCTCTCTCTCTCTCTCTCTCTCTCTCTCTCTCTCTCTCTCTCTCACACACACACACACACACACACACACACACACACACATGCACACACACAAAAGCATACACAGTCAAAAACTGAACAGCACACAAAGCCAGGGAAAAAGAACAAGAAGAATAAATCTGCTAGTCCCTTCACACCAACCAAACAAGCTGTAGTCAAAATAAAAAGAAAAGAGAAAACACATAATTTTAAACTCGATTCACTGTAAGGTAAGAGAAAACAAAGCCAACTCTGCACTGAACACCGATACAAAAGCTGAGAAACTTTTAAAATATATGACTGAAGTTGTGCCAAAAGGTGGGCTCAAGAAGTGAACAGCAGACTGGAAACCTAAGTAGCTCTTTTATTCCGTATTTTAAAATTTTCCTGATACTATCCCATGTCAGCAAAAACTATGCAAAAGAAAAAGATAATGACATAGACCAGTTTTGGAAGGACATTGCTTTTATATACTGAAACAAGCAGGATGTCATACAATGAATGTGAGACTACATCACAAACTCTGTGCTGTGTTGTTATCTCAGAACAGTTAAATGAAATTTACTGATGTGGAAATGACTGGTTCTGTGCAGTTATATTCTGTCCATTCAGGGCAGCATTCTTTTTATTAAAATGGGCTTGTAAAAGTTGTAAAATATGTATGGCATGATGGCGCATCTCCTTGAAGATTAATAATTTACATCATACCTGTTATTATAAAACTACAATATTTCTTGCAAGTGTCATCCAGTCGATAAAAGTGTGCACAACATACAGCTGAGCAATGTTAAGTCAAGTTTAAAATGCATTTGATTAAATACATTACAAAACAGATACTTCTGAGTGCAAACAGTGTCAAATATGAGTATAATAACAACTATCTTTTACGTAGTTTAATACTATAAATAGATCACAAATTGGTAGTCAAAAAAGAAAAGATCCTAAATGTTTAGTTAAATAGTTTTACAAATTGATCATTAAAAAAGAAAAGATCCTATATGCCCATAATGAATAATACTGTAACGCATAGACTATGATAGACTAAACTGAATATTGATGATTTTTGGTCATAAAAGCCATCAGAATGTTAGAAATATATATGGTTGCCAATAAGTAGTGTTGTGTGTACAAAAATGAGAAAATAATTACAACAAAGCTTTATTGATATAGTAACTGCCAAAGAGGGAAGTGTTTGATTGTAAAATGTCATGAATGCTTGCAATGAAGACATCTCGCAACATTTATGCTGCTATAACTGTATATAGCCTGATGAAAATGCAAAAGTTCATGGATTGATGTGGGAAGAGTGTAGTGCGCAAGATTTAGTTCAAGATAACAAAAAATAATGACAACATACTAGAAACGCTAGAAATGCTCTTACGGGAGAAAGAACTTCACTTTGTAATTGTATGGGATTGATCATCCAGAAGGGATCTTATGCTTTTAGTAGTGATTGATTTGGTGGACAATGATTAAAATCGAAAATGAAATTAATGCAAATGTTTCACTTTTATTTGAAATAAAATTATTGAATATTGTGTTGTACATATGATGTTTACAGCAAATTTCATGTGGTTTGGAAAAACATGAATATAATGTTATACTGAAGGTAGATTACAAGTTTTCATTGCAGCATGATATTGATAAGGTATCTTTGAGTTTGAAGAATAGATCATTGTCAACTTCAATGCATCTGAAAGAAAGCAAAGCATGGTATACTTGTCTGATGTAAACTTTGGATTGTTTATAACACATCTTACATAAAAAAAAACAAAAAAAACTCAAGCTTCTGAGACTGATTATTCATGAAATAAGAAAGCAAAATTCCTGAAAATATTGTGGAATTATAAAACAATTTTTTTAAAATACCAAACATGTTCATTTGCACAACATTGCTAATCCAGACAGTAAATGACCATACTTGCATATATTTGCAGTATATCAGTATCCTCTTGCAAAGGGAATGAATTTGGCTGCTGTTATGACAACTAAAATTACATACTTTTGTCTATGTTCATTGGAAGCTTTGGTCTAAATTAATTTCTGTTTTGTATTTAGGCATTCTTTCAAGTTTCAGGCATTTATTTTAAACATATTTTTTTTTTTCCGACCAGATGTTTTGATGAGATCAGGTTTTACTTTCGTCTTAAATTGTCTCTTTCATTGGCACATCTTTTGGCTCTTACTAGTCTTAGTCACATACATTTGTCAGCTTTTCAGAGAAATGATCGGTTTGGGACACTGGTAAACCATTAATTTACAATGTATTTCTTGGGCCATTTTGCACAGAAATCAAGACATGAAAGATTGTCATAATATAGCAGTAGTAGAAGAATTGATATACACATCCGAGAACAAATGTGAATGTATACCATTACTATTATATAGTTGTAATACTAGTGGGACTGTTGTGTTAGTTTGAAAATTTATGACATCTGAGCATACAAATATTTAGTTTGGGGCTTTGCTGTGTAAGATGTGTGTGTGTGTGTGTGTGTGTGTGTGTGTGTGTGTGTGTGTGTGTTTTTTTATGTTGTGTTTTAAGCAGTCACTAAATTAGCTGAGTTTTCATTTTCAGGAAGAAGATTCTGACAAGGATGAGGGAGAAATTGATGATGTAAGTTACTGAAAATAACAATGATTCTTTTGCTGTAAATTTGAAATCCTTATTTGACACTATTCTAATCTACTTTGTGTGATGGTTTACTGGTTTTAGATTCATGAACTTAATGATTCAAGACACAAGTCATTGTCTTAGCTTCCTTTGTTCTCTCCACCCTTGCCTGCCTCCTTTCCCTCCATTGTGGTTGGCAGCCAGTGAAGTGATTTTAAATGAACAGGCTGTCAGTGAATAGTCTGAATGTAGATTTTATACCATACCATTTTGTTTTTGTAACACTATTCACTGTTGTTTGGAGTGATCGTATTCAGGTAATCCTGAAAATTTCCAAGTACGGTTACAAAAATTATTTGCACTGTACTGATAATGAAATTGAAGGAACAGAATATTAGCTGGTTATGATATTGATTGATGTCAGAACTGTAAAATATGAACTATGATATATTAGATTAAAAAAAAAAAAAACTACAATCTTGTCCTAACGGCAGTTCTTAATTATGCATCCTGAGCTTTCTGTCTTTTTCCTTGATAATTGTGATGTAGCAACTTGACATTGAATCCCATCCTCCTTCAAATGAATCAGCTGAACAGTTCCTTTTCTCAGCCTCCACTTTCTCATAACACTGGCTTAAATTGTGTGTGTGTGTGTGTGTGGAAACGAAAGGACGACGACTGTGAAGAAGGAGAGATTAAGGAGCCAGGGGGAACCAAGAAGCCCTTTGTCAAGCCCATCTGTCGGTTTTTCCTGCGGGGCACCTGCACCTGGGGCTTGAACTGCCGCTTCCTTCACCCAGGGATCAACGATAAAGGTCAGTAAATCAGGGAGTTGTTCTCCCATTTTCTTTTCTGGCTTTTCCTTCATACCCTTTGTCATGGCGGTTTAGCTCCTATGTTGCTCATTCCCGTTGCCTCATACAACCTCATCCAGAAGGTCTTTTTGCAGCTTCAGCAGTAGTAGTTCACTGAGAGCAGTAATTGTTAGACCTTCACGGGGCATCTCATCAGAGATACTGCATTGCTTTTGAGTCCCTTTGGTGGTGGTCAGTGATACCAGTTAAGATCCAGCCTGTACAGAACAACACCTTTAGGCCCACAACTGATATATTACTTGCTTAGCTTCAAAACCACATGAGTGAGGGTTCCCTCTCTGTGGTGGTGGGGAGGAAGGGGGCGGGCACCTTCTCCAGCTGACAACAGTCACCAGGAATTTGCCAACACGACAGAATTGTATGTAACTCTGCATGGGTGTGAATCTCGGAATGTAAAGCTCTAGAAAATTGTTGAGGTCACTACGGAAGCAAGGTAGAAAGGGCAGCAGAACTGGGTTAAAATTTTTTTTTTTTTTAATTAGAATGATAATTAAGGGTAAGGAAAATGAAAACGATACTTGTAGAGTTCATTTGGGTCTGAGACTACATAGTACATGACAGCTCTGTATCCACCTAACCACAGTTGGTAGGCATCCTGGTAACAGCCAGGCCGGGAAGACAACGATACTTATTGCTACCTAAAGTTAGATGTAGTCTTCCAACATAAGAAAATGCACTACTCACTCGTAGTTTTCGACAGCCATTCGGCCATCTTTCTCAGCGATGATGATACTTGCAGTATGTATGAGTCAGCATTAGACAGATGTGACTGAGGAAGACTGGAAAGTGAAAAGCTGAAAAACAATGTTTGATACACATCAACTCAACAATGTTGATACACATCAGCTGTAGTTATAGTTGTATCCATTAAAGTATTATTATTAGAGACTAAAGTGCAACTGATTGCTGTTTTTTTTTTTTTTTTGTGTACATGTGCTCATGTCTTGATCTTTCATTAAGACTAATATTTTTGGAGGAGGAGGATCATACTTTTGAATAAACCTTTGATATCACATAAACCATTTCCAGTTGACATTGGATACTTTTTAGCTGGCATGATATCAGCATTTTAAATTCATACTATTCTGTGCTCTGCTAATCTTGCTGCAAATGTGTGTTCAGGCAACTACCAGATGATAGAGTTACCTGGCCAGCGGTGGAATGGACCAGGAGGCATTGGGGGAACACCGTGGGCACCAGAGGTACGGAATCAAGCTCTGGCATCTGCAGAGAAAGCAAAAAAAGAAATAGTTTCTTTATATTTTGTGTTTATAGTTCTCTTGATTTACATTCATTCTTCATATTTTTGTTTTTTCTTTCTCTTAATTTGCATTCATTCTTTGTACTTCTTAACATCTTGAGTGCTCCAGAATGGACATTTCTGTCCTGTTCCAGTGTATGTAAAAGGTACTCCAGAACAGTTAAAGAACTGCCCTTGTCAGTGCAGGAATTGTTGTAAATCTATTTTAAGACAAAGGTAGTCCAATAGACTCAAGCGTGATGTGTGTATTGACATAGCTATTCAGGCACAGAAAGGCAAGTCTTTCACAATTGATAAGTTGACAGTTTTATAGCCAGTATCCCTTTCCCATTTTTCTGCAAAATGACAGACAACAAAAGAGTAACTGGTCCTACAGACATAAAAAGAAAATGTGCACTGACTGGTGTAGACAATTTTTGTGATATTCACATGAAGGAGTTCTGAAACTGATTGTGAATGATGACTGTCTATAGCTATTCAGGCACAGAAAAGCAAGTCTTCTCACAATTGATAAGTTGACAGTTCTATAGCCAGTATCCCTTTCCCATTTTTCTGCAAAATGACAGACAACAAAAGAGTAACTGGTCCTACAGACATAAAAAGAAAAATGTGCACTGACTGGTGTAGACAGTTTTTGTGATATTCACATGAAGGAGTTCTGAAACTGATTGTGAATGATGACTGACTACTACAGGAACTGACACTATTGCAAGGGTATAGCAGAACCTGTAAGCATCAAAGAAGGGGTCTGTTACGTCAGACTGAGTTCAAGAAATACTGTTGGATAAAACACACAGCTTCATGTTTACACTGACGTTGTGAATGATATTTGACTGGACTGACTGTTCTGAAAATCAAGTATCAAGAAAAGTAATCTTTTGACCTTTTTGGGGGTTGGAAGATAAACAACAAATTTTGCATTACAAAACAAAAATCAAGTATGAAGCAATATCAGGTAATTTCATTTGGCAGTTTGACAGATAATGGTATAATCAGGCTATGAGTAGTTGTGGCAGTGTGTGTGTATGCTGTGATGCACTTACACATAAAAATCTTTGGTAAAAGTCCTAAATGGAATGTGGGGTAGGATATTGGGGAAGAGGAGGGGGAGGGAGGGAGCTGTGTGTACAAGCTTGGTTGTTTAAAAAAGGAGGAAAGTAAAGTAAATGCTCTCATTTACACAACAGGCTGCCTACCTGGGTAGAGCCAATTGAAAAGCTGCCTGCTGGCGCTGCATTCAGTCAACATCAGTCACTCAACTGAAAAGTGTTGCTCAGGGGCTGATGGAAGGCTTGTCAATGAACTGGATAGATGTAAACCCTTTAGATTATTGTAGAGGAACATGTTGATTGCCTGCCCTCCTGTTCTCCCTAACCCAATCCAATTCCACCCCAAAATTGGTGGTGGTTTGTGTTGAAGCAAAGAGTCTTTGTAACATTGCCCTTCTGTTCTCCCTAACCCAGTCCAATTCCACCCCAAAATTGGTGCTTTGTTGAAGCAAAGAGTCTTTGTAACATGTTAATCAGTCTTCGCTGCCTACCTCCACCCCCTCATCACCCCCTCATACATGTGCATGTGCATACACACATGCAGGTTTTTTGTTGTCATTTAATGCTTAGGAAACTTTGAACAAACTGAGATACCGTTTTTAAGGCTTTAAAAATGTGTAAAAAACTGAATTAGGTTTATAAAAGTTTGTAAATTTCATGTTGTACCCTTAAAAAAAAAAAATTTTGTGGTTGTTACAAGTGAATTCAGATTTCAGCATGGATTCATGATTAACTACTGGGATTTTTTTAGTCACTAAGAACTACGATGTCTATGTTGAAATTGGACCCCACTTGTAGTAGCCATCATTGTGAGCGAGTTCCGTTGTGATTGATCGAAGCAGATGACCTTTACTCTGAAACAAAGATAAAGTTACATGGAAGCATTTGTTTTCAGCATAACTTTTAAGCAGCCTGGAGTATGTCTTTAGTTTAGGAAAGATGGTTCTATTTGGTCGGAAATGTTTGTAAAAAGATTTTAAATTTTGCACCCTTTTTTGATTATGAACCCAGATAACATGCATACAGGCATATGTGTGCATACACCATCACAAGACACTGTAGCCTGTTGCAGCTGGTCGTAGGAATCTAACGGCAGAATCTTAATAAATACTATGGTGGTGAATGAGGATTTCAAGCAGTGCAGTGCCATAAGATGATAGGGGCAATAGGGGGTGTGGTAAAAGGTGGGATGGGTGAAGTTGAGGCAAGAAGCAGGAAGAGAGTTTGAACTGAAGATATTTTCAGCCCCCTGAGGAGCCTGTGGAGCTTCCCCCACCACCTGAGGTTCCCCCCCTGTGGAGTCAGCCTGGGAACGAGGTCTGCGACATGCCAAAGAGGTGATTTGTCTGGTCCTGCTGGTGTGCTTCCAGATGGAGATTGTCAGTGTGTAGTACTTTGATTTGCAAACTTGTGTGTTCTTGCAAGTACATTCAGGCTACTTGGTAGAGTTTGCCCTGTTTGTTGATCTATCATTATCCATTTAGCAGTCCCAGTCGCCTTTGTTATAGGGTTTAGAAAACAAGAAATGTAATCCTTTTGTATTAAAGAAAAATGTCACTGAGAAAACTCTTAATACTGTGAGAAGATGCTCAGAGTTTTTAAACACATGCAGTGCCTCAATTGTGTAGCTCCAAAACTGCCACCATTCTTTCATTGGTTTTAGCTTGGTCTCAGTAAAAAGCTACATTCATAGGTGGGTGTGTAGAACTAGAAGCCAGAGATCAGCGTATGATGGAAAATCAGGCCTGAGTGACAGGCAGGGGGCTGTGACAGGCTAGATGGGTTTACATAAACACCGGCGATTTCCAGTTGATGGGCCATGATGAGATGAAAATAAGAAAGGGTTGAAGTATTTTTAGATCAAAGTGAAGCCCATTGCCAGTGATGGCTGCAAGAGCCATAGTATGTGGCTGAAAAAGCAGTCTTAAAACTCGACCCTTCCCAAATATCCTGTTAATTAAAATAAGGTGTAATGTTATCCACAGTGGATTGATTGAGGAAACGGTATCATGTGGGTGTTGGGATGCTGAAAAGGTTTTAGTCAAGTAATGATAACAAGTTAGTATGATTCTTCACGAGTTATGCATTCCTGTATCATTTCAAGGGAAGGAAGCCAGTTACTGAAAATGCACAAGGGGAAGAACAACACTAGCATTATTTTTATCCACAGAAAAAAAAAATCAGTTTTGGAAAATGTATGTGTACAGCTGCAAAATGTATCCTATATTTAAGGTTTTTGATTCAGTCCCCCCCCCCCCCCCCCCTGCAAATACCAGATTAAAAAAAAAAAAAAAAGCTGTAAATTGGTTGCTTATTTTCTCTTTTTTTTTTTCATTGGTTATTTAACTTTTTTTTCAGCAAATTAAAAAGGCCTCACAGCGGAAGGAGCAAGAGTCAAACTTTGAGGAGAAGCGTCTGAACCTGTCGGTAGATGAAGAACGGGAGATGAACAAGGAAAATGAGAGGCGGATGGTGGTCCATGTGCCTATAGTCAAAGACCCCTACTATGACCAGGCAGCGTGAGTGCTTTTGTGAAAGGGTATTGGTATACATGTTTACCTTACATGTGTGTGTGTGTGTGTGAGGGGGGCATTATCATGTATTGACAAAATTGATTGTTGAAGGCATTCAACTCTTATCACCTGTTTTATATTAATTATTACTGGAATTTTGATGTTTTGATTCATTTAGATCAATTTCAATTGACTGCTTTCCTAGGTGTTGTAGAAAACACTGACCACATATTTGTAACTGTAGGTAGCTTGAGGTTGGATAAGTGAGGTTGCTTCCGGATCTCTGATATCAGATATAAGCCTCATGTATGTTGTTTAAAGAATTGCAAATGTGTAACCACAGTCATAATTTCAAGTGATTCAGAGTCTAACTGATGATTAACCCCCAGCTTATCCCAGAACTTGATGTGCAAGACAATGAGAATATCAAGACAAGGATAAGGAGACATGCCATCTGTCCGGATTTCCTTGTCTGTTGTTACCATTGGTTGCAGTTTGTTCCAGTGTTATGCCAGTGTCAAAAATTGTTCAAAGAAGGTCATTTTCAGCTAGGTAAGGTTACTGACCTGCTTTCGTTTGTAAACTACATGGTAGTTTTGTGAGACACATGGTGTATTGAGCATGGGGTGGAATAGCGAGTGACACAACAAATACAGTACAAGTCTCAGGTGGTGAAGCAGAGCTGAAGTGAACTGATTGTGTATTTAGACTGAACCTTCATTGACTGGACCAGTTATCTGATTTCAGGGTTTGTACGCTCCTTGAAACTCCTTGAATTCTGACGGGGAATTTCAAGACCTTTGAAAATCAGTAAAATGTGGTTCTGTTAACCAAACCCCCTGAAAATCTTTGAAAACCAAGCCATTGGCTCCAAAAACCTTAATGTGGCAAAAAGAAGTGGCAGTTTGATTTTTCTGCGTTCAGATTAATGAAAAATTATTTTAAAACAAATTTTTACAAACATTGTTGCGGTCCTGGTTATCGTCGGCTATTTAACCAAGGGAGATAACTTGTGACTTCATCCATTTTGATGACGTTACAAATTATTTCCCTTGGTCAACGATGATCCAGGATCGTGACGATGTTTGTAAAAATTTGTTTTAAAATAGTTTTTCAGTAACCTGAACACAGAAAAAAATCAAACTGCCATTTCTTTTTTCAGAGTTACACAAGTAGTGTAGCCTTCAGGGGAGAGGTGGCATGAAAATTTGACCATTTTCTTTCAAAAATCATGTTTGTGTTTTATGTGCTTTTCTGCTCAAGAAAGTGTTGAAACCATCTGTGATGTTCATTTTGTCTATGTTAACATTTTTTTTTTGTAAAAAATGACTTTATTTGAAGGAGGTGTGTGTGAAAATTGCTTAAGTTCTTTATTTTCAAAAATGCCGTTTTCTTAAAATCTTTTTTTTTTTTTAAATGGTTGATGTGCAAGGAGTACAATATCCATAGATCCAGACGAGCTAGCTTGGTAATTTTTTTCATTTGACCAGAAATGACTTCTGCATGCAATTACATTTTGTTTATAAGTCAAAACATATCATTTGCTGTTTCTTTTGGTAAAATTCAAAAGCAATGAAACACGAAGCCTGACTGCCACCATATGAAAACAAAAATTATGTAATTGCATTTCTATAGTTCAGCAAAATAATATATAAAAATCCTTTTGTAATTGCATTTATTATAGCTCAGCAAAACAAGAAAAGCCGTGTTTCAAGCGCCTAACATGTCTGCTATGATACAAATACAGTTCTTGTCATGAACCCTTTTTTTTTTCATTTTTCATCATTTTGCCCCCGTGTGGTCCCCAAATCACGCAAGAGCTTGAAGTCACCCAAATATGTTTTTTCCATGTTTTTTTTTAACATAAACAATAGAAAAAAATGAAGTTGTAAAAAGAACAATGGTTTCATTTTTGTGCCAGCTCTTGCCTTGAAATGAAATACAAATATGTTTTTTCCATGTTTTTTTTTTTTAACATAAACAATAGAAAAAAATGAAGTTTTAAAAGAACAATGGTTTCATTTTTGTGCCAGCTCTTGCCTTGAAATGAAATAAACGCTCCTTGAAAACTCCTGGGAAAACTCCTTGAATTTTTCTTGGGAGTCTGTAGGAACCCTGGATTTGTATCCACAAATTTCCCAGAAAGAAAAGGACGTGACTTAGTCTGTGTCAAGGTAGTGTTTGGGTCTGCTTCACTGCATGTTGGATTGTGACAGAAGAGCTTCTAATTTGGTTGAGAGACCTAGCGCTGTGGATCAAAGCCTGTGAAAGTTTTCTTGGTTACGCTTGCAGCCTCTCTCTCCAATGAAAAGTCATTGCACTTCTGGCTCTGCACGCGAGCGAGAGTGTGTGTGTGTGTGTGTGTGTTTATGGCTTGGCCCAGATGCATTAGACAACTCTAAATCGCTTTTCACTATCACCTGAATGACGAAGACTTTCGCCTCTAAATCACTGAGCAGGCGATCTTTGTTTTACAACATCATAATCAACATCAAAATGAACTTACTTTGTGATTTCTTTCCAGGTGAAATTTACCAAGTTGCTGTCTTTTTTACCTTCGTGTCCAAAACCGGATCACAGTACTGCACAGTTTTGTTTATTGGCCATTTTGCTAGATGTTTTCATTGAAAAAAAGCTACATTCTGAAGATCCTTAGCGGGAAACTACTCCACCACCAAACTTGTGCAATAAAGTTTGGAATGTAAGCCAGAAACACAAGCACAAAAATCTTATGCTTCTAGAAATGTGTTGTGGGAAATGCAAACACAGAAGGAAATCATGTTGCTCTAGTGTTTGGCAGCCAGTGCAATACTGAGAGGAAAGTTTGCAGTGAATGTGTTTGTGTGTTTAGAAAAGATAAGAAAAAAGATACACTATGACTTGAAACATACGGTCATCAGTCTCTTAAATAGCTACTTTTTATTCTACGCCCCTTGAAGACCCTTGAAAACCCTTTAAATTTCAACTGGGTCAAAAAGGCCCTTGAAAACCCTTGAAAACTGCAGATATCCCTACCATCCCTTGAAATCCCCTTAAAAATCGTTTTCGGACCAAAACTGACCGTAACATTTGAAGACGAATCGGAGAACAAACGCGAACGAGACTTCGGACATCGATTTTCGCCTCTCGAATCGTGTTGCGTGTCGTCTGCTTTTTTCAAGCAAAGGGAAGCAATTCAATAGTCGGTTATCGTTTGCGCATGCGCAGTTTCGACTTCCGACAAAGGGCGCCATGCTCCTCATCTTCGGCGAAGTCCGATACTGTTGCGTCTGTCATCATGCCAAGGGAAATTACGCATTGATCCGTTGTGGCTACAGAAGGAAGAATATCGAAGCTGGATCACTGAATGCAGAGACAACAAACATGCGTTTTTTTCTGTAAAGTGCAAAAAAGACCGTTGATGTTCGGACAATAGGCGAATTGGCGGTTGCAAATCACGGAAAGAGGAAAAAATACGTGGAATTGGATAAAGCGAGTAGGCCGGTCGGTAGTCTTACGGACTTCGTTCGGCAATCATCAAATTCATCAAATCGGGGTCAGACCCTTTCCTCAGTAAGAATCGTCAGCCAATCCACAATAACAGCAAGTGGGACAGATGTGTTGAAAGCTGAAGTGTTGTGGACGATTCATGCCATCAACAATCATTACAGTTTCCGATCTGCTTAAGACAACATGAAACTGTTTGCAGCAATGCTTCCATATTCCTCGATTGCGACGAACTATCGGAGTGGGGAAACCAAAAGTAGATGTCTTGCAACTTTTGGCATTGCTCCATTTTTTTTCTGTCAAAACTGAAAAAAGAGTGAAATCACAGACTGAATCTTCAAATCAATCGTCACGTCGTCTCCATAGACTTTTAAGTGACTCATTTAAGTGCGCATTTGTTAAAAAAAGAAAAGAAAATCCTACTTTCATGTTCAAAAAAAGACAGCATTCATACCACACCCCCCCCCCCTACTTACTACCAGCTAGCCTACACACACACACGCGCGCACACACACACACACACACACACACACACACACACACACAACAAAAAACAAAAAAAAAAAAATTTATCTATTTTATTCATTTAATTTTTATTATTACAGTTACTTTCATTTATTCATCTAGTTATTTATATTTACTACCATTATCATTATCATGGCTATTTCTATATATATATTATATAAAAAAAATGATGTAAATATATCATAAAATTACACACACATTACTATCCCCCCCCTACATTATAATATAAAAAATGATGTATATATCACACCACCTAACAAACACATCCCACCCCCCCCCCCCCCCCCCACCCCCCCCCACCACCCCCCTGTATATCACCCATTATACCCCCCCACCCCCCCATCCCCCCAACCCTTCACCCACCCCCCCACCCCCCCCCACAAATATATATCACCCCACCCCCCCCCCTAAACCAGCCCCCCCCCATCGTTTCACTCCCCCCCTCCCCCCACCCCACCCCCCCCCCCCCCCCCCCCCCTCTCATAATCCCCTCTGTCGTTTCCGTCTGGCGGCCATTCTTCCTACCACATGGACAGATAAGTCGCTCTTCGTTCTTTGTTTGTACTGTCCTAAATGTTAAATGTGATGGGGTTTTTTTTTTTTTTTTTTTTTTTTTTTTTCCCTGAAGAAGACCCAAGAGGGTCGAATTGCATTGTGTTTGTTGTCTGTGCTTTGTTTGTCAATGTCCTTGGCGCGGTAACTAACCCCCTCTCTTTCTACATTTTGCTTCATTCTCAGCCATCAGTCACTCCATTTTGAAATGGGAAAAAAAAAAAAAAAAAAACCCCCAGTTAATGTGGAGCTGCAGGAAGGAAGGCTACCCACATTCGCCTTTTCAAAAGGGATTACCCTGCTCCCTATCCTGCCCAGAACAAGCGTTAGGTTAGTCCAGGCCCGCCAACCATTCACACACACTTCCACACGACAGCACATACAGTGGCTGTATTTTAAAAGTAAAGTTGCTGAGCTCCCTCCTGAAATGTGCTAGAGAGAGGCCTCGGCTGCAGCTGCCGGTAGAGAATTAATGAATATGTCATGCTTTTTGATGAATCATTGAACAAGGACTTGAAACAGAAGCAGCTGGAAATTCATGTCAGATACTGGTCTGGAAAGCAGATTGAAGGTTTTCTTTTTCTGATTTCTCAATTTCTGTATAAAGACTTCATTTTATTTTTTTTTATATATATATATATTGAGCGTGGAAAAGACTAGAAGAAGTGGTGTAATCACCTTATCATCATGGCTGGATTACATGTGTAAGGTTATTATTCACTCTTTTTTTTTTCAATTGTACGGCTAAATTTGCCCCTTAAAAATTAAAATATCCCCTTTAGAAACCCTTGAAAAACCATGCTTGTTTGTAGGCCTACTGATGAATATTAATTAATGGGCATTTATGTACATACATGCATGCACAAAAGTAAATGTGTATAATGTGTTTTACCTTTTTTTTCAGGAAAAGGAGTACTACCCCCCTCCACTAGATAGATACCCACGTCATTTCAGTCCTCCTGTTGACAAGTGAGTTGTCCTCATTAACTTGCGTTATAGAGCCTTTCATTTTTTTGCTGCTCGTCATTTTTTCCCCCATGAATTTGCTAACAGGTGGTGAAATAGCTCATTGAGTGTATAAACAATCTTTGTCAGACATGTTGCATGCAAACAGCTGTTCCTGTATGTTCAGTTTTAGAACAGTTTACATCTGATTTCTAGAAACTGGGGAACTCTTCCACCGGACACCTTAATTTTAAAGGTCGAGATCATTGCCCACTGCATTATTTTATAATCATTTTATGTCAGTATGTTTGTATTAAACCTAGGACCTAAGAGCAGAAAAGTGTTACATGTTCTGTCATGTTAAGACACAAATGCAGTATTTTAGATCAGTGGTCAAGTCCTACAGTAGTAATTACATTTTGTTCTGTTGTTTCCGATTCTCTCCCCCCCCCCCCCCCCTTTTTTTTTCTTTTTCTGAATGTAGTTAATTTTGGTCGTGAAATCGAGGAATGTTTTAATGTAATACACATTTTGCTTGGAATGTCAGGTAAAAATAACTAAGAAATTAAGGAGGCCTTTTCGTCTGTGAATACATTACTCGGTGAATAAAGGCAGAAGTGAATGATCCAGGTTTGGGCGTCACCCCCGTATGGAGACACGACCTGACCCACCCCTACCGTCCCAATCGGATGGAAGAAATGCGTGCCATGTCACCGTCTCCTCCAGTGCCAGCAGCCTCCCCACCACCCTATCGCCGCCCTGCTGATGAATGGCATGACCCTTGGAGGAGGTGAGTACAGTTTTTAGGTTGAGCACAATGATGGTTACGATTGTGAATTCAGAGCTGCCAGCTGCTATGTTGTGAACATAGCGTTCTATGGTAAGCACCAAAATACTGTGTTGCTGTGTCCATAATGAAATTGCAACATTGAAGTAGCAGATGTCAGACTCTAAATTTTTTTTTTTTTTTGTTCTCCATGAAAATGATCAATTCCTAGACTGTTCTGAAACTAGGGATGAGGTAGTTTTACCAGACTGTGACATTTTGGCGCTCCATTGTTAGTTGACCAGGATACAAAGACGGTCTTAGCCAGTTGAAGTTCTGTTTGCCTCAATTTTTGTTGGTGTTTGAAATTTGTCATCAAAACTAGTAGTTTTGCTGGGGATCAGATGTGCTGAAATATTTCAACAGATATCTAGTGACAGTCCAGTATGCTGTTAGTATGTAAAGTGTCCCAAATTGTATAGTTCAAAGAAAAAAAGAAACGATTGTATCATGGGCAGTTTTGCAGGCCACTTTTGTCAATTTTGTTGTGTTATCAAACTCTTGAGATCATCTTGTTTTTTTTGACATTACTAGGGACTTCTTTTGATTATTGTTGATGGCCATGTGGATGAAAACTTGAGTTGTTACATTTCCCACTCATGCTGTATTTGTAGATCTGCCAAATCCAGGTCAAATCTCTCCAAGGCCAACAGAAGAGGTCGCAGTCGCTCAAGAAGCCGAAGAGGCAGACGTTCACTCAGCGATTCATCAGTATCCTCAGAGTAAGCGGGAAATTTAAAATTTTAAAATTTATTAATGAAACACTGAAACACTGAAACATGCACACTTCTGTTAAACAATAACAGGACGAATAGCTGTGCATGTATTTCACAAGAACTGATGTTTTGTTTTTCTCACTTGTTACATTCATTGTATAGCTGTGTTAGTTGATATGTACTGCATAGGTGTGAAGTATTGTATATCTTGCTTCGTAGAGGACCTTCTGGTTATTTGTTTGTTTTTGGGTTTTTTTTTTTAATAATACTTTTCTCCTGTATCCTCTCCTACCATCCTCTGTACTCTCCCTCCCTCTTTAGTACTGTTGAGATACCTTTTTACACCCATGTTTCATCAGAACCCTGAGCCTTCTCCTTAAACACAAACCATTTTGATCATGTGTCCGTATGCTTATGAATTGTGCTACCTAAAAACTTTCAGATGTGATATGAAATATTCAGCTTGCCCCAATATACTGGTATGCAATACTGGAAATACACAGATTATTGAATGGTACGATGTTATTTCAGTAGACATGTAGTGGAGGGGGATGGAAGGATGTTACAGGGGGTGGGGCTGGGACTTAAACCAAATTTAAGAAATTTGAAGAAAAGAAAATAATGTTTGCTTCAGAAAGGTATATTCAGAAACTGGTTTGTTATCAGATGAGTCAGATGTAGGGAAATTTCATCCAGGACTGTTGGGTGGTTATAGACGTCCCACCCCTCGCTCTGTCAGATTATGGATTCTCAGATTTTGATCCAGAATCCACACCTGGCTAGTTTTCAGTTTCTCCTCACCTCGTACCTTCCTCTTTTTTTTTTTTTTTTTTTTTTTTTTTTTTTTTTGCTTTGCTTTATACTTGCTTTGGTAAGTCCTATGGACTGGAAGCTGGGGGACTTTGAGGGGATGATTCTTGAGGTGGCCGTTCCCGGAAATCACACAGCCAAAAGGCTGAGCGCCCGCGTAAAAAACACGTGGCAACAATGGGCACCGCCATGTTTTCTCGTAGAAAAAGAAGTCTCGCGAGAACGTGACTTCCTTCTTCCTGTAGCCATTTACTTTTCGTTGCAAAAAAAACCGCGAGTCGATTCGTGCCGTGGTTCTCGAGTTACGAATTTTTTAAAGTTTTGAGGTCGAAATGCCGTTTTTCACCGTGGCTAACCTTGATTTCTGCCGTTCTATAATGAGATTTAGTGATGGAGATACTGTGTTTTGTAGGATTTACGGCATAAGACTTGGTGAAAGTGCTGGGTAATGAAGCTTAGAGTGACCTAGATTTCGACTGGGATGAAGTTCCAGGTATGATGAACAACAATTTGGAAGAAAGTTCTGAAGATTTTTTTTTTTTTTTTTTTTTTTCCGAGTAAATGGCTCATGTGACATTCTTCAACTTACGATATAGCAACATATATATTCGTAGGAATTTTTAAAATTATTTTCATTTTGTTATTTCCTTTCCTCTCTTTTAAATTAATTTTTTAATTGGGTAACCATGTTCAAATTACGAGTTTACTTACCTTGCCGACGGTTTTCGGTGTAACTAAGCTCAGATAAGTGCATACTGAAGAGGGGCTTTAGTCTGGAGTCTCGTCTTGTTCAGTCAGCTTTCAGACAACATGCCAAAACATTGAACAGTAGTGGGACTACAAGCCCAGGAAAAAAAAAATCTTTAAAAGTATACTGATGAACCCCAGGTATCAAAGAATTGTCTGTTGAAAAAAACGATACTGGTTGTAGTTACTGTAAGATCAGCTTTGGCATTGCCCGTTCTTTCAAATTGACATCATCCGCAATTGTTCAACTTTTTCCCGAATAAGAATACATGTATTTTCTAGAAAAATTTACTCATTTTTATGGAAAAATACAATGAAAGCATTGAAGGGTAGAAAGGTCTGTATAACTTTTGAAACTGGCTGCTAAGGGATTTACAACCCAAGTCAATTCCTCTTACACCCCCTCTGACTGTTTTTGAATTGTTTTTTTTAGCTTTGTTAGAAGGTGCAAAAATCAACAATCCAATACGATGTCGGTAGTGTATGCCCCAGTTGAAAGGTGGAGGCCCTGGTCTTGTTGTAAAGGACTGTTGTGTCTGTTTGCCATCAGGCAAAAGAAAAAGAAAACACGACCAGCAGCACCTGTAAAGCATGCCAGGTGAGATGCTCCTTGAGAAGCAGCAGTTGAACATTCTTTGGGTTGGAACTTTGGTTTTCATCATTACTATCATTCATGTTGTTTTCAATGTTGGATGATTATGGAAATGCATGAGTGATATTGTCTACCTGAGAGGAGAAAAAAAAAAAAATGCAAAAGCCTGTCAAAATTGATCTTGTTTGTGTGTGGTGGAGATTGTGGCTCAACAGGTGCAGTGTTGGTCTGAAATAAGGATTCTTCTTAATTAGAGGGTTGTGCGTTTGAACCCTGAAAGCACTGTGATGATGATTCCCGGCAGCAGCTGATGAGTAACCCTAGCAACATGTCAAGAGTGAGCCCTGGCAACATCTGATGTGTAAACCCCAGCAACATGTCAAGAGTGAGCCTGGCAACATCTGATGTGTAAACCTCAGCAACATGTCAAGAGTGAGCCTGGCAACATCTGATGTGTAAACCCCAGCAACATGTCAAGAGTGAGCCCTGGCAACATCTGATGTGTAAACCCCAGCAACATGTCAAGAGTGAGCCCTGGCAACCTCTGATGTGTAAACCCCAGCAACATGTCAAGAGTGAGCCCTGGCAACATCTGATGTGTAAACCCCAGCAACATGTCAAGAGTGAACCCTGGCAACATCTGATGAGTATGCCATGGCAACATGTCAGGAGTGATTCATGGCAACATCTGATGTGTAAGCCCTAGCAACAGGTGAAGGGTGAGCCCTGGCAATATCTGATGTAAACCCCAGCAACATGTCAAGATTGAGCCCTGGCAACATCTGATTTGTAAGCCTTACCAACATGTCAAGAGTAAGCCCTAGCAACATGTCAAGAGTAAACCCTAGCAACATGTCAAGAGTAAGCCCTAGTAACATGTCAAGAGTGATCCCAAGCAACATCTGATGTGTAAACCCCAGCAACATGTCAAGAGTGATCCCTGGCAACATCTGATGAGTGAGCCCTAGCAACAGGCGAAGGGTGATCCCTGGCAACATCTGATGAGTAAAACCTAGCAACATATCAAGAGTGATCCCTGGCAACATCTGACGAGTAAACCCTAGCAGCAGGCGAAGAGTGATCCCTGGCAACATCTGATGAGTAAAACCTAGAAACATATCAAGAGTGATCCCTGGCAACATCTGATGAGTAAACCCTAGCAGCATTTCAAGAGTGATCCCTGGCAACATCTGATGAGTGAGCCCTAGCAAGAGGCAAAGGGTGATCCATGGTAACATCTGATGAGTAAACTTTTGTAACAGGTGAAGGGTGATCCCTGGCAACATCTGATGAGTAAGCCCTAGCAACTAGGTGAATGGTGATTCATGGCAACATTTGATGAGTAAGCCCTAGCAACAGGTGAAGGGTGATCCCTGACAACACCTGACCTGAAGTGGGTAATACCTGAGGAGTTAGGCCCAGCAACACTTTTAGGTGAGAGCCTAGATAATAAACGAGTGTGATGAGCCCATGCAACCCAGATTTCCCCCCCCCCCCCCCCCCCCCCCCCCTTCCTTCCCCCATCCCCACTACATTCAAGGGTTGCTCCAGCAGCACCCGGTACTGTTTGTGCAGCTGTGTGTCTATGCACATGCACACCAGATTAAAAGCACCCTTTAATTTAAACACCCAGTAATCCATGGTATTTTTTTAGTGAATTGTGAACCCAGGAAGATACTTGGCATGCATCAGGATATGTGTAAAGGAGGTAGGTCTCATTCAGCAGTGCCCACCATTGATTACAGGTCATAGGGTGATGGAAATGTGGATGGTGGAAGTGCTGTCATGGTCAGGGTTGGGTTGGGTGGGTTGGGGGGGGGGGGGTATTGGGCACATGCTGTCTGTTAAGTAGGTCCATGTATTTGAGGAGATGCATGGAAATGAGGTGAAATCCAACTGAGACGATATAGGTCTCCTGGAATCTGTGAACTCAGCTATTGCACCTGCCCGTCTCTTCCTCACTCGCACACTAACGGACTCACAGTGCTTTCTCTCTCTCATAATGATGTGTGCATGCATGCATGCATTTTCCAGGGTTCATCGAAAGGCATTCTTATGGTTGTTGTTTTTTTTCTTGTGTTTTTCTTTTTGTTTTTCATATATTCTCTTACGTCTTGAATATTTAACTGTGTATCATTTCCAATCAGGCACTGAAGTTTGTCCTGTGATAAGATGGAGAAAGATGATTTCGTTGAATTCTGTACATTTTTTGTACTAAACTGTACAGTATGAACACCTTGTTATTGATGTAAAATCTTAGTACTTAATATTGTTGATGCAGAATGTTAGCCATATGTGTTGTTGATGCTTCTGTCCGTCTGAAACATACCACCAGTCGGGGATGCTTAGGTTAAGGGTTTATCAGAAGAGTTTTTGTAATTTGTGTTTATTTTGTAAATAAATGTTTTGAAGAAGAATGAAAGACACAGCATCATTTCAAAGAGATAGGCCAGGGCCACACTGTCGTTGCAAAACAAGTACATTTTGAACCGCTATGAGCAAGACCTTATTTTGTGATGCTTGGTGAAATAAGCTTGGTGGATTTTGCATCATGTGCCAAGGAATGGTGCTGCTAGACACATGTTATCAATCGAGTAGTTGACAGAGGGAATGAATATCTAATATAGCAGACAAAACTGAAAACAGACTGCTTCATTGGTAAAAAACTTTGTTTCTGTTCCATGGAGGCCAAAACTAACAGGCACCAAAAACTTGGTAGTTGGATCTTTCAGAGAATTTATTACCATCAACAGCTGACGGGCAGTGCGATGCAGCTGCTCAAAAATGGCTTCTTGCTATGGGCATTTTTACCTGTGACATAACTGAACAGAAACAGCTTCAAAACACTTCTGTTCTCTCCACACCTGTTTGAGAAGCATGTCTCACCTGGAAAGACTGTTGCAAGACATAAGCTTCGAATGGGACCATTTCTGAAAACAGTCTGTTTGTTGTCTGGAATTGGAATTGTCCAAGACATGACATTCAGTTTCACTGATAACTACAAAGAAGGGAGATTGTGAGGGAGTTTGTTTTTGACATGTTGTTGTCATGTGTTAGAATTATGGGTCAAAGATTGAAAAGGATTCCTACATGTCAAACAATAGTTATCAGAGTGGGTTGATTGTTCACATTAACAGCTTCCTTTTTCCTTTTCAGGTATCAGCGGTGGCATGTAGAAGTTTTATTCTCAAAGAGGGCCTTTTTTTTTTTTTTTTTTTTTTAGATTGCAGCTTCCAAATGTGTTTCCTGTGCGTGCTCACTTAATTTTTATGCTTTTTATTGATTTTTTTTTAAATGTTCTTGTGTTTATTTGTATTGTCTTTTGTTTTTTAAAAAAACCAGGCTGTTTTGCTATTGATTCTGATGAAGGGCTTGGTTTGTGCAGTTCTCGCTCAGGGTCAAGGTCCTCAGGATCCCACAGCAGTCGATCACGCAGCTATTCTTCAGGGAGCTCAAGGTCACGGGTCACGTTCCTCTGAACCAGCTCCCCCTGGTGTGGAGCGAGGAGGGGACAGGAAATTTGGCCCTCAACAAGGACGCTTCATGTAAGTCTTTCATGAAGTTCCATGGCAGCAAAAAAACTGTTTAGCGTCGTATACTGTACTATGTCAGACCATAGCATTCAACAGCAGTCACGTCAGCTCTGTCAGGCCAAATTTTTGTGGCAAATGCAGTCATAAGATAGTTACGTGACCCCCACCCTACTTCCGCCAGCGGAAGACGCCAATGTTCGCTTCCTGTACCTCATTCAACTTTGGCCTGTCAACCAAGCAAGACAAGTCTTGTGCTCTGTCTCACCTATACTTTGCCTCTGTGTAAAAATGCTTGTGTTCGCATTCTTGATTCATTCACTTGTGGCTTGCGCTAAACCCTCAGTACACTTGCCGTGTGAGGCTATCGGTGGGCTAGCATTTCTATAAATTAAGTCAGTTTCGCGATCGTCGTTGTCCCGGTTTCGTGGTTTATCCGCGTAACCCGGTTCGTTGTTTATCTGCGTTTTACCTACGCCAGTTTGTTTGGTTTGGTTGTTATTCGGCACTCTCGAGTTCCTGGGCTCTCTAGACCTCGTTCGCCTTTTCCTTAAGGCCTTCCTGCGCTTTATTTTCCAATCACGCCACTACTTTGTGCGATGATGGCGTTGCCGGTCTCGGCCGCCACCTTTCTTTTGCGCTAGTCGGGCTTTCACCCCTTCGCCTCATCGTAATAAGTCCACCGTGCTGCACGTGGTTTAGCGACTACATTTCTTGTGTTTCTACACATTTGCCTTCGCTTGTTCTTCATTTATCATTCTTCAATGTGTGTATAGCGATCGCAATCTACCTTCGCAATCTACTTTGTTTTTCCACTCGTATTTGTACTTCTTTCACACAGTATTACTCAGCTCTTTCTGTGATGGTGCTGTGGACCGTGATCGAGTTTCCCACCATTTCTTGATCCCCTGGCACATCACATGCGCAATTTATCATGCGCGCGATTTATCGCTCACCTACCCCTCGTGCTTGTTTATTTATATCTCTCTTGCTGGCATATTTAGCTGGTATATTTATACCTCTACGCACGGCCGATTGAGGTTAATTATCCCTTGCTCGATCGACCGTCGTGTCTCCTCTCTGCGCGATCGTGTGCTCCGGTTTTGTTCGGCACCATTGCCCAACATGGTGAAGGACTCCGTCGGGTCGAGCCACCCTACCTTTCAGAAGTCGCTCACATTCCCGGAGAACCATGAGTCGATTCCGATCCTGAGCAAACCGTTCTTACCATGGAAGAACGGATGGCGAGGTAGATGGAGACGACCTTTCCGCGGAGGGGACGCAGGATCTTCCTCCTTCCCGACCGCCGGACGCATGACCGCTGCGTTCGAAAGATACAAGGCAAGCGGCCGCCATTAACAAATGTCTTTCTTTTGACCTGCCCAGAAAATCAAAGGGCAAGGCCCCCCTTAAAGGGCCGAGTCAAGCCAAAACATCCCATCGAAATTCTCCGTCTCCTTTGGCCAGCTTGCCTTCTAGCTTTCCTGCGCAAAGCGAGACCTCTATCTATTATGCCACATCACGCGACCCTCGGCTCCCGGGGGACCTTTGCCGAGACGCGGGACAGGCAGGGGTGACGGCTTGGGCAGGAATCACCACCCGTCACTCGCCTCTATGAGACGCGGGTCACCAGTTCTCCCCCCCCCCCCAAACTGGACTCACGATCTCATGACGCTCAACCCCACCATGCACAGGTGCAGCTAACACCCCTGCACGAGGAGCGTCCTACTAACTCCGGATGCAGTTTTATAGTCACGTCGTGGCAGGACCATGGGTATGGCTATAATTCTGGGCGTATGGCCACACCGGATTTTGACGCCGGCCGTGTCCATACACAGGACGGTCGACCAACCCCGATTGACCGTCGCAGGTTCCCCTAGGGGTACAGGACGTTGGGGAGTCGACCTACTCGGCTCCCCTTTTGGGCAACATCCGTGGTCCCGTTCCTCCAGGGGTAGGATCTACCAGCGGGGCCATGGGTAACCTGGCCTATCCCCCTTGGGGAGGGAACATGGGGCTGCAGCCAATCCAACCCGCGCACAGGCGGGTAGGGGGCTCGGCTACCGTGCCCCCTCCTCACCACCTCCACCTGCCTCTGCCTCCTCAGAGGCCCACACCAAGGACATGCCTGCAACTCGGCACGCTCCTTGGGGGGGGGGGGGGGGGGGGGGGGTATGACAGACTACAGTCTCTCGAGTGGCCAGACTTACTCTGGTCCCCAGGGAGACCTGCACAGACCCCAGGGCCGCCACAGCCCACCTACCTCCCCGGGACCAGTGGTTCTATGCCCCCGAGAGAGACCAGTGGCTTAACTCCCACACTCAGTGTGAACAGCTCTATGGTCACATGTGGCACCCAGCCTCATCCACTTGGGTCGACCTTGGTCTTCCATCTCGGGCGCTGTCCGATCAGCAGGCTTGGCTCTCCCACACTAGTCTTGCCACCGAGCAGAGAGCCAAGAGGGACCCGCCCTCACTCCCCCCCCCACTACTTAATGAGGGTGGGACCCTCACGCACCCGCACAGTTGCCTCCTGAGGAAAGTCCCTCTCAACCTTCCCAAGAAGACGACCCCCCACAGGCTGAGGACGACGTGGAGGATGAACTTTTCTCCTCCTTATACGACGTGTGCACCATTGAACGGTTTTCGACTGGACTTGGTGACGAGGGATGTCCCACCCTCTAACGATCTCCTGGCTTTCCCCGAGATCGTCGCCCCCCCCCCCCCCCCCCCCCCCCCCCCCCCCCAAGCCCAGCGATCTAAACTCACGATCGTCGCGCCTCAGTCCTTCACATCCCTTTGGAGGGTCCGGCAACTCACGCCAGGGGTGCGCAAGCCGTCCCCCCTACCAGGGCAAGGCCTCCCCCCGGCGCCTAATGCGGCCACTGTCGGCACCCTCCTCGGGGCCCGCAGAAGGCACCCAGTTGCCCTCCTTATTTGCAGACAATCCTGCAACCAGGGACTTGCCATTTCCCAAGCAGATTGTTGCCTGATCCCCAACCGGTGCCCCCCCTACCTCAGGCTCCCATCTCCTTTAAGGCCTTAAAGGACTGGGACTGGGTAGCCCGGATGGGCTTCCTACACACCACTGCCGGGCACGCCTATCTTGGCATGCTCCTGCAGCGGGCGGAGGTACTCTGGCCGGCGGATGACGGCACCATCCCAGTGTCTGCGAACTCAAGTACCGAGACACACCAAGAGACGGACTCTCGCTCTTAAGTTCCTTCCAGAGTTCTTAGCTAAGAATCAGGAACCAGGCACTGCCTCTCCTTCCCTCGTCATCCGCTCCCTAGCTGATATCCTAGGAAGAGGAGAGAGTGGGGGAGACCTGGACCTGTGCCCTTCAAGGTGCCTGAGATACTACTGGGGAACGCTCACGCCCCAGGCGTTCCTCCCAGAGACGTCTCCTCATTTCTGTCAACCCCAGTAATAAGAAAGACATTTCGGCTGGCACTATCTCTAGGTGGCTATCCCACACGGTAAAATCTGCCTATGCCCAGGTGTACAAAGACCTCCCAGTCCCTTCTCCCCGGGCCCATGAGATCAGAGCGCTGGCCACTTCCACAGCATTCCAGCAATCTGTTCCCTTGCGCCACCTCCTGGAGGCAGCCTACTGGTGTTCGGAGAACCCTTTCATAAACTTTATATTTAAGAGATATCCGCATGACCAGGACTGACGGTTCTAAAAGGGATTTCCTTTGTGGCGGCCAATGCAGCCATATTGGTTAACCCCAAGAGCCACTAGGGCGCTCTGCCCTCCTCCTATTCCTTTAAATTCTGCTATGGTCTGACATGGTACAGTATACGATGCCAAAATGGGGAGTTTTTTTTTTTATTATACTCCCTGTTTGGCTAAGTATACTTACCATGTCAGACTCTAATGCCCGCCCAACCTTCTCCTCTAACGCTAAGGTTCTTTGGTTACCTTGTGCGCAGGCCTCGCTGAATGAGGTACAGGAAGTGAACATCGGCGTCTTCCGCTGGCGGAAGTAGGGTGGGGGTCACGTGACTATCTTATGACTGCATTTGCCACAAACTCAGCCTGACAGAGCTGACTGACTGCCGTTGAATGCTATGGTCTGACATGGTAAGTATACTAGCCAAACAGGGAGTATAATAAAAAAAAAACTCCCCATATTTGAAAGTGTTTGCCAGTGCTATGTATTAATGGTAAAAGTGATCAGTTTAGATCAGATAGCAGATAGTTTGGTTGATTGATTGAGTTTAGATCAGATAGCTAGGTAGATTGACTTGAACAAATTCCACAGGGTTTTTACATTTCATTTCATCCTCAAATAGGAAGTAAAATGTTACAAAAGAATCTCAGAACAGGAGCCAAAAGATCTTTGAAAAAAGTAATAAATTTTATTTGAGGGATGGTGTTTGGTTGGGTAAGGGGGGAACCAAAAAAACCTCTTGGAAAAGTCCTTTTCTTTATTGCAGGGATGGTCCCCATAGTGCAGTGTTGGTTAGAGAGGGAACCCAAATACCCATGAAAAGGCACTTGTCTTTATCGCAGGGATGGTCCCCATAGTGCTGTGTTAGTCAGAAGGAACCAAAAGACCCATGAAAAGGCACTTGTCTTTATCGCAGGGATGGTCCCCATAGTGCAGTGTTGGTCAGAAGGAACCAAAAGACCCATGAAAAGGCACTTGTCTTTATCACAGGGATGGTCCCCCATAGTGCAGTGTTGGACAGAGGGAACCAAAAGACCCATGAAAAGGCACTTGTCTTTATCGCAGGGATGGTCCCCCATAGTGCAGTGTTGGACAGAGGGAACCAAAAGACCCATGAAAAGGCACTTGTCTTTATTGCAGGGATGGTCCCCACAGTACAGTGTTGGACAGATGGAACCAAAAGACAGACGAAAGGAATTTGTCTTTATTGCAGGGATGGTCCCCATAGTGCAGTGTTGGTCAGAAGGAACCAAAAGACCTATGAAAAGACACTTGTCCATATGTTAAGGGATGGTCCCCGTAGTACACTGTCGGTTAAAGGGAACCAAAAGACCCATGAGAAGGCATTTGTCTTTACTGTGGGTAAAGTGGTCTTATGGGTATGGTCCCATAATGCAGGATCAGTCAGAGGGGATCCACAGAGACCCATGAAAAGACACATGTATTTATTGCAGGGATGGCCCCCGTAGCGCAGTGTCGGTCAGAGGGCGTGACAGAGGAGGACACTGGAGAGGACAAGATGCCGCAAAACCAGGAGGCTACAATCGCAACCGCGATGGTGGATTTCAGCGAGGCCACCATCACGACCGCCATCGACAGTCAGGCCAATCGTCCAAGCCTGCGGAACGAAGCTTTCCCCCTGGGTATGGCTATAACAGGCCTCCGCCAGGTCAAGGTCGTCCTCCAGAGAGACGGTTACCCACTGATGCCATGAGGTATGTGCTTTTGAGAGAGGAGATGGTGGGATTGTAGTCTGAAAGAGGTAGAATGGTTTGTGTGTGTGTGTGTGTGTGTGTGTGTGTGTGTGTAGGTGATGGGGGTGAAAGCTGAAAGGGGGGAATGGAATTGGAATAAGTGTGTGTGTAGATGATTGGGGTGAAAACTAAAAGGAGGGATGGAATAGGCTGTATGTGTGTGTGTGAATGATGGGATGGAAGGTTGAAAGGGGGAATGGAATATGTGTGTGTGCATGAGAGAGAGAGAGAGACAGACAGACAGACAGAGAGGGAGAGAGAGAAAGGGGGCAATGGTAGGGCTTAAGGTTGAAAGGGGGTGGATATGTTCATGTGTGTGTGTGGAAAGGGGGCGGGGGGAGAAAATCATGGAGGCTGAGAGGGGGATGGAAATAGAAAGGGGACTGTCTGTGCTCAGTAAGTGTAATGAGAGAAAAAAACAAACCAAAAAAGAAAAAGCGTGCAAAATACCAGAAGGGACCAGCAGCAGTTCAGCTTTTTTTCATATAATGAAATTGCTGACTTGAACCCCACCTATCCCCACCGCTGCACTTCAGTTGTTTATCAGCTTTCTTAAACATGCTTGCAGACACAGAAGGAAAATCTGTCTTGAGATTCATGCATTATGAGAATAAATGGAAGTGGGATTGGCTGAATGAAAGAGATGCCTAAAATATTGTGCATGAACTATGGTGTTAGAAGCCAAATTGTGATGGCTAGTGTTTGTGTATGGTTTGTAAAGCAAGAGCTGAAGTCCAGATCAAATGAGTAGAAACAGCTTAATGAGCACACTGAAAACCCTGAACATCTATAGAGTTAAACTTACTTTATGTGCTTGGAGTTTGAAGTGACCTGTCTCTCTCTCTCTCTCTGTGTTTCTGTCTGTCTGTGTCTCTTTCTGTTAAATGTGATTCTTTTAACTCCCTTTAAACTCAGCCTCATTTTTGGGGGAGATTTGTGTGAAAATTTCACAACTGCTCCCAGCCTCACAGAAGCAAAATAATTGTTCTAAAAAGACGCAAGAGGTCGAAATGCATCATGTCTTGTCCTGTGCTTTGTTTGTCTAAGTCCTTGGCGGTAACTAACCCCCTCTCTTTCTAAATTTTGTTCTAAAATATGTTCATACTTGCTTTGAAATGCCATCAGTTTCTCTTTTGATCATCAAAATTTCATCAGCTCCATGGGTGTGTTACCCCCTATGACTGCCAACAGAGACACTGTCCCTGTACCCTGCCAGGAACCGGGATGGCCCCTGGACTCTCACCTTTCTTTTTTTGCTGTTTTTTTTTGTGTGTGTGCCGTTTCAACCATGGAATTGTATTAACTATACTAAGGGAAAAAAAAAAAAAGAATATTGTCTGGTTGATATTTACAAAATCTTGAAATTGTATAATTGGAGGTTTTTGCTGCAGGCCCAAAAAACGCACAGTATCAGCTCCAGTGGTTCCAGCCGCTCTCGGTCCAGGTCACGTTCTCGCTCAGGCTCACGGTCAGGCTCGTCCAGTTCCTTCTCAAGGTCACGATCAGGGTCACCAAGGTCAAGGTCCCCTGGTTCAGGGTCACGGTCACGTTCAGCCAGCAGCGTGTCCTCCCAAACATCGTCCTCCACGTCCAGTTCATCTGGGAGTGCTGACTCTGACAACCTGTACAGGGATCTGGGGGGACCCTCGCCAAAGAAAAAGACAGGTTGGTGCTGCACAACACTTTGAATGTGTATACAAGGAATGTGAGACCAAATGTCCAGCAGATAGTTGGTACACAGGCTGGCAGGTAGAGATTCCCGTGGAAGTATCAGACTCTGTTATCTTGCAGGCTGCAGATATGTACTTTGCCCAGGCTCCTGACCCAGGGCCATTGGCCAGGGCACAGGAAGCATGAGGGGGGCCGGAATAGCTCAGTTGGTAGAGCGCCGGACTCGTGATCCTGGGGTTGCGGGTTCAAAATTTTGGTACAGGGGGATTTTTCCCACGGAGTTAACATTGGTTCTGACTCCATTCCCCATTCAGTCCTTCGAATGAGACTATAAACCGAGGTTCTGTGTGTGAATGCTCGCACAACATCTTGCACACACGTAATATCCCATCACCAACTTTCGGAAGAGAAGGCCAGTTTGGCTGTTGGTATGGATGACACGTTACACATAGCGTGCAACTTCCCGAAGATGGAGTATGGCTGCCGTAATGGCGGGATAAAAAATGGTCATAAAGAGAAATGGGTTCGAATCCCAGTCATGGCTCATCCCAAGATGGAAAAAAAAAAAAAAGGCAGCAGAGGGACATCCGGAGTCATGAACCGGGTGGGCCCAACCCCCCTAGAGTGTCAGGAGATAAGGGCCGAAACACTCGCTTGAAGGGGGCTTCTCTTCTGAGGACTCTCTGCTGCCACGCTCTCCACGAGTTTCTTTCTACTGATGATGCATGGTAAACCATTGACTTCCGGGAATAGGCCGGAGGACGTCCGGGAAGACCCGAGGAGGACACTGGGAAAGACCAGAACCAAGGGCTCTGTGGGCTGGCTCCCCACTTTGCCTTCAACATGTGGCTACTAGAAACAAAAGGAAAAGATGCTCCCAGGATTCACCGAAAAGGGGGAGAATGATGAATCCATCGGTGCTCAACCAATCACGACTGCAAATCCCAAACGGACTACGAACATGGACCAAATGGAATATCCATGTGTCTGTGGAAAGCGTTTCGCTACCACCCGTGGCATGAAGATCCACAGAACAAAGATGGGATGTGTGAAGACTCATCTGAATGAGCAGCAGCGCACTGCATCAGCAGATAAGACGTCGGAAGACCAAGGCCAGGATTTAAACCACAGTGCCGAGGACATCCACGCTGTTGGTTCGGATGAAGAATTTGCACAGGCCCTCGATGCCAGGCGCCTGAAACTCAACCTGCCACGAGCAAACGAGACTGAGATTGGGAGAAACTGGATGCAAAAATCGTCCAAAGACTCGATGCACTGATAGGGAAAAGCACCCTGGAACACAAACTAGCCACATATGGGGACATTGTGTATGCCACATGTAGAGACGCCTATGGAGCAAAACTACCCAAAGAAAAAACACCTCCAAAGAAATCCAGACGCCAAGAAGAGATGGACAAGATCAGGGTCCAAAAGAAAAACCTCAAGAAGCAAATGAAGACTGCTCTGCCAGCTGAAAAAACAAAGGCTTGGAAAAACTCTGGGAAGACCTGAAAGCAAAACCGCGCCCTCAGCAAAGCGGAATCTGCGAGGAAGAGGAAAAGCAAAAAGAAGAAGACACAAGAGCGTTTCTTCAGAGACCCCTTCCAGTTTTGCCAGAACTCTGTTTCGAGCAGCCAAAAATCTGGGACCCTAAGTGTGGACAAAGGAGTTCTTGAGCAGCATCTGAGAAAAACATACTCTGACTCACAGAGCAAAGCACCACTCGACATTCAAGGTCTGGTGTGGCCAACCAACCCTGAGGAACAGTTCAATGACAAGCCTCCAACGTTGGCGGAAATCAAGAAGGTGGTCGACAAAGCCAGAGCCAAATCATCACCAGGCCAAAAACGGAATACCTTACCAGCTGTACAGAAATGTCCCAAGGTGCTGGAGTGGCTCCACAGGCTGCTGCGATCAGCTTGGAGAAATCAGAAGATCAGCGGCCAGTGGATGACGGCAGATGGTGTGTACATCCCCAAAGAGCAAACTCAAGTGACATCAGCCAGTTCAGGCCAATATCACTACTGAACGTCGAAGGGAAAATCTTCTTCTCTGTCATGGCAGCAAGGCTGACCAAGTACCTCATGGAAAACAAGTACTTGGATGTGTCAGTCCAGAAAGGTGGCATTCCAGGCGTGGCTGGCTGTGTAGAACACGCCACAATGATCTGGGACGCAATCCAAAGAGCAAAAACAGAAAAGAGAGACCTGGACGTAGTGTGGCTCGACCTGGCAAACGCATATGGATCTGTACCCCATGAGATGATACAGTTGGCTCTTAAGATGTACCATGTGCCAAAGAACATCCGCGACATGCTCAAGAAGTACTTCAATGGCTTCTCAATGCGGTTCTCTACCAAGGAGTACACAACAGATTGGATCAACTTGGAAGTGGGCATTGCAATGGGCTGTGCCATTTCCCCAATACTGTTCGTGTTGGCAATGGAAGTCATCTTGAAAGCAGCAACAAGCAACGCAAGACAAACAGACCTTGCGATGGATACAAGATGCCCCCTCTCAAGGCCTTCATGGATGACACTACAGTGATTTCATCCAGAGAAGACGAGACACGTCACGTGCTGGAGAGGCTGGACGACATAGTTGCCTCATCCAGAATGAAGTTCAAGCCAAAGAAATCACGGAGTCTCTCACTGAGGAAAGGAAAAGTGGCCAAATCTGTGGTCTTCAGTGTTGCCAACCAGACCATTCCAACAGTAACAGAAGAGCCAGTCAAGAGCCTTGGAAGATGGTATGATGATACTGAAAGACACACGAAGAGCAAAAGAAAAACCAAACAGATGTCGGAAGAAGGCTTGGAGACCATTGACCAGTGTGGGCTCCCTGGCAAATACAAGGTCTGGTGTCTGCAGTTCATGCTGATACCAAAGCTCCTATGGCCTCTGATGATATACGACATCTGCACCAGCATAGTGGAGGCAATGGAATCCAAAATCAACAAGTTCACAAGGAAATGGCTTGGTGTCCCACCCTGTCTGACTGACATAGCGCTATACTGTCGCCAAGCAAAGCTGAAACTACCACTGAAATCCATCCTGGAGGAATATAAAGCAGGGAAGATCAGACTTCAAAGCATGCTGGAGGACTCAGGAGACAAGGTGGTTGAAGCAATCAAGCCCCAGCTGAAGACAGGCAGAAAATGGAAAGTTCAAGAGGCGATGGATTCTGCAAAAGAAAGTCTCAAGATCAGAGAAATAACAGGACACACACAGACCAACAGACAAGGACTGGGGGTGACCAAAACTGAATGGTGGTCAAAGGCCAAAGGAAAAGCCAAAAGAGACATGATGATTCAGGAGATGAGAAAAGAAGAAGACCAACAAAGACTCCAAAAAGCAGTCCAGCAGAGCCAGCAAGGGCAATGGACAACGTGGGAGAATGCACTCCAAAGAAGTCTCACTTGGAATGACATTTGGCACATGGCCCCTCTCAGGATCAGCTTCATTCTCAGATCTGCATATGACCTTCTGCCTTCAAATGCAAACCTGGTGAAGTGGGGAAAAACAGACGATCCTTCATGCCCCCTTTGCCATGAAAAACAAACAGTGGAGCATGTCCTAAGCTCATGTAAAGTAGCCCCTGGCTCAAGGAAGGTACACATGGAGGCACAACCAAGTGCTCAAAGAGATTGTACAAGTAGTCTGGGCTAGTACCAACACCACAAAAGGGAAAATCAGGACTCCAAAAGCACCCGCAACATTCTTCACGGCAGGAGCAGCAGCGATCATGGCCAAGAACAACAGTGCCACTCGGAACATGCAGGCAGAGTCTGCTGGACGGGGCAGATGACTGGAGTGCACAGCAGACCTCCCAGAATGGAATAGTCACCCAGAGATTATCAGCAAGAGTGGCATGAGACCAGACATAGTATTACACTCTCAGTCAACCAAGCAGCTGATCATGATCGAGCTCACGGTGCCATATGAGAACAGAATGGAGGCAGCTCAGATCTACAAGACTGAAAAGTATGCTGATCTGGCAAACAGCCTGAGGAGAGAAGGCTATCAGGTCAAAGTCCTCACTGCAGAAATTGGAGCTAGGGGGTTGTGGGAACGTCTGCATACAGCCTCATGAAACAGCTCTCAGTTGCAGGGAGGGAAAAAACCAAAGCCCTGAAAGCAATGGCAGAAGCGGCAGAGAGGTGTTCAAGTTGGATCTGGTCAAGGAGGAACAAAAGTGAACTTCATAAGGCTTAACTTTCCTACAAATATCAGGTGTCCCTGTGGCTCAGTGGTTAGTGCACGAGTCATTAAGTGGAAATGAGCATGTCCAGAAGGGCATGGGTTCGAATCCCAGTCATGGCTCATCCCAAGATGGAAAAAAAAAAAAGGGGCAGTGGATTTTTGGGAGCTGTGGAGAGCCCTAGTATCAGAATGCCATCTTTTTTCACACAGACGACCCGATGTCATGGGAACATGAGGATGAAAGCCAGCTGATGGATTCTTTGGCTTCATTCTTGCCTTTTGGTTGGTTGTTGACTGGTCTTTTGTTTATTTGTTGTTTTGTTTTTGACAGCAGTAGAAAGGTTCAGTTTGCTAGTACAAAGAGGAATCATGAGTTATTTGTGATAAAAGGGGATTTACATGTAACAGGCAAAGGGGAGAAACAAATATGTAAAGAATTCAAAGTACAGTTAAAAACAGTAATGTTAGTAACTAATTCTGCATCATGTAGAGGTGTGGCCCACTCTGTTAAAAAAAAAAAAAAAAGGTCCACGTTTCATTCTGATACGTGAAGGGGTAAATATGAGGCAGACAGTGTTAGTGGGGCCGTAGAAAAGGAAGGAAGGAGGAGTGAGTGAAAGCACCAGATGTTTGTGGCTACATCTGGCGGTGATGTTGTGTCCTCAGTGAAGGACAGACACAAGGACAAAGAGCCTGGCAAGCCACCACGCCAGGTGGACCCCTCCACCACAGGTGAGACCTTTGAGGCTCTCCCTTCATTTTTGCACATCCATCACTCATTTGTTTGGTCATTTGTACATTGTTTCATGCTGAAGAAATATCTGTCTTACCTTGAGTTTGCTTTGTCATTCTTGCCCCAACAGGCTGATTTTCATACTGATTCATTTTTTGAACTTCCTCTTACTGTTGGTTTCGTAGCTATTGTTTGTTGAATGTAGAATTATTGAGGAAAAACCAGAAGTGTGAAATTATGTGTGCTAGATTGTAGGGTGTTTTAGATAGATCAGGGAATGTTGTCTTTCAGATAATGGTATGAAGTAGGGCGGATGGGTTCAGGAATACAGTGATTAATCTTTTTAACTACCATACTGCTTCATTCAGCTCGTCTGCAATTACTGCTGCTGACCTGCATGTGTAGAGTGACTGTCATCAGTGTTCCCCACATTTTGGTTTCAGGTGGTAGAGAATCCCTCTACAGATTTTTCTTTTTAGGAAATTATAGTCCATTTAAAAGTTTTTAGAGGGTATTAAGATAACCAGAAGCCTTCCATTGTTGATTTCTTTCCCCAAAACACTTACATATTTTTAGCATCTAGGCGCATTTTAGAGTAGTATTCGTGGTAGATGATGGTTTCATTATTAGTTGGGCATTTTTTTTGTGGTCTGTTTGTCCTCCTTTCAGTACACTAGTAATAGTATTTGGGGAAGCTGCTAAGGTCCTTTTTTATTTTCTAATAAAATGTTGAAAAATAAAAGATAAGTTCTGTTTCAAGGTGCTTTTTCCAAATCTTCACTTATTCTCCTGTGTCTGGTAGGTTGTCTGGCTTTATCCCCTGCCCCACTTCACCCACACTCATCCTTCCCCTTTTGAGTTTTATTTTGCACTATTATGATAACGATTTCTTGGCAGTAGACCCAAGGATACATAGGAGGAGAAAAACGACAACAGCAGTGCCTAGTAATGTTGAAAGTTTGATGTCCCTATATTCTTTTTTGAACTAAGCAGCTGAAATTCTGTTGGCAGCTACACAGTTTTGACAGATACTTGCTGTCATGTTTTCCTAGCCAGGCAAGTTCCTTCAGCAAAAAATCTTCATATTTTATGGAGGAGGGCACATTTTACATGGATTGTTGCAGAGTGTGGTCGAGTTTCAAACTCTTGCATTGGCCAATAGAATGAGATGCACTGGACATCAATGTTGCTGTGTGTTTTTACCCGGAGTCTGAACCTCTCGCAGTGGGGAAAAGGGGAGTAAACTGAATACAAGCTCTATGGTAGAGAGTACGAACTGAGGGTGAGCACTCTGCTGGCCTGAAGATTAAAGGAAATGTTAGCTCCTCACTGTCCATTTTGATTTTTTTTTTCTGGGAATCCTTATGTATGGCAGTGTTTCATGCCTAGTGAAGATAAGGCATTTGTTTGGACAAGTAAGCAAATCGTGAAACTACTTCTAGTCATAAGATTCCTTATTGAAAGATATGTGGTGATCACATTGCAGACACACACACACTGTATTTGGTGAACCCTGCTGCATTTTATTTGCATTTTTATTTGGGAAACATTGAGCATAATCAAATGGCACTTTGCGGTGTCTGCTGTAGTGAATGTGGCCACTTTCGCAAAGTGCTTTGTTTTGAGCACCCAAACTGATAACTTTCCTGTTTGGTTTGTATTGTGTGTGCTAGTGAATGATAGTGATAGCTGTCCATTTAGACGCGTTTGTGGACACTAAGCAGCTTAAGTGCTGCTCTGTCAATAATGAAGGCTCAGAAACCTGTGAAGACTATACAGGTGTTTCCAGTTGTTTTAAACATCCGTGGTAATGCACAAGATAACCGTTTTATTTAGTGTCACTAAACCCCTGAACTTTCTTAGTGAAGTCAGTACCCAAAACATCTAAACAGAAACACACCTGGTTTATAGGTTAAGAAAAAGAGAGACAGCTTGTCAGCTGCACAGCAGTTGATTATGTTTAGTTTTGCTTTGTTTCCTGTGTTCATGCTTAAGTGAATAACCTAAGACAATTTTCTCAGGTAAATGCAGGTGACTGACCACACTGGACAAATGACTGCATCACACAAACTGACTGGCATTCACCAAACTACACCCACTCCTAGATTTTTTTCTTTAAACAAATATGGCTTGATTCTGACTTGTATTTTTTATGTGTGGCAAAGCAGTAGCCCATTTATTTCATGCGGTAGAAAATAACTTGGTAGTCACAGGAACTTGGTCATCGCAGGAACTGTTGTTAAGAAGAAAACCTGGTTGTGAAAAAGGAGAAGTTTGTTGTTAAAGATGTAAACTAGAAGAGCTTGGGGAAAGAGGTAGATGCACCTGGACAGTAAGACGCAATGTCTGTGATTTGAAGAAGTGGGGAGACAGAAGTAGTAGGCTTTGGTTGTGTTTAGAATGTCATGGGTGAAACTTCTTCAGTCTGAGGAGGGAATCCGTTTTATGAAATTATTCGAGATGGAATTTTCCGTTTTTCGTAAAATCTGGAAATCTGGAAAAAAAAAAGGTTTCAAAAGTCTCTAAAATTGCACAAATTATATATCGAGTGCATCTTACCATAAAACGGAAGTGCCGAATTGGAAGTACTCTTTATTTTAGGGAACAAAGATACAGCACCATTTGCCGAAATCTAAATTTCGAGTTTGGAGTTCATTGGAAACCGTGAGAATGTCCTATTGTAAAGAAGGTGATTCAGTTGAGGAGATTGACACTGGCATCACAAATAAATGGCGATGGTCTTGGCTGAATGAAACAGATAATGAAAAACAACAACAACATGGTGTTCGGTGTTTGGAAATGAACAAACCTGGTGTAGCGTTTTGCTGCGTGTTCAACTCGGATCTCAAGTATGGATCCAGTGGAAAATCTCGGCTAGCAAAGCACTCTAGAAGTCTGGACCATATCAAAAGCATGAAGGTAAGAATTACAGTAAAATCTTTTTCAGCAGCCATCCATGGCCCCCCCCCCCCCCCCCCCCCCCCCCCCCCCCCCCCCCCCCCCCCCCCCCCCCCCCCCCCCAGTGACACACACACACACACACGCACCACACACACACAAAGATGGATGTAAGGCACAGAGAGAGAGAGAGACACACACACACATAATAGTATGAAAAAATTATTTAAAGAAAGAAAAAAAAACATAAAAAAAAATAAAAATAAATATGAGGGTTAGTTTTCTGGAAAAAGGATGGGGAAAACTACTAAAGGTTCTATTTCTTCTGTGTAATAAAATGGGTTAGTTTTGGAAGTACAGTGGAAACTCTCTATCAAGACCTTAGAAAATGCACAGATTTGTGATCTTAACATGAAACATGGGATTTTTTTTTTTTTTTAAAGAGAGATAGGTAATTTAACAGACAGTTTGATGGAACCATCATAGAATTTAGAGTCACTTTAGAGAGGAAGTCTTATTAGGGAAGGTCTAAATAGAGAGGTTTCACTGCACTGTATTTCGCACACACAAAAAACAACCCCCCCCCCCCCCCCCCCCCCCCCCCTCATGTATGGGAAAATGTCACTAAGCAGTAAATATGTGTTTCAAACAAGGTCTCGGTTCCAAATTTCCTTTCACCAGAGGCCACGAAAACTGTCTGAATTTTTCAAAAAATTAATTTCGGCCCCCCTGGACCCCGCCAGGTGCCTAGGCGGCCCCTGGACCCCAACCTTTCAGTTTTTCAATTTTTTTTCCAGTTTCACCCTTGGAATGTGGAGCGAATAGGGTCAAGGTAGGTTTAGAATTTGAATGTGATACGAGGATATGTTTGAAACTGGGATGTTAATGATGAAATGCTACATTTATGTTAAGGACCGAGTGGTGTGAAAATAGTTACAAAAATAATCCAGTTTTCTAGTACAGCACAGAAAGTTAAAAACACAGAGTAAAAAGATAGGAATTTTACTTCCTAGTTTTATGATATACGTGACTGTCCAAGCAAATGCCTCTTTGGCAGAACATGGCTGTACTATTGAGATTTAAAAAAAGAAATTGTGTGTGGAGGCGAGATACACTCCCTGCTCTCCCAATTTTGTGTGTGTGTTTTTTTTTATCCTGATCTTATGGTGATGTTCCATACCAGGTAGGGATAGGGAACTTGTTTGGACAGGTAAGTATGAGAGGAAAGATATTCTATGCCCTTCTCCCTTGTCTTGTTAAGCTGTTTGGGGAAATTTTGTGTCCGATTGGAGTGCTGTTCCTACATCTGTTGGACAGCCTCATGCTGATAGGAACATGTGAGAGGTCAAGAGGAAAAAGAAAAGGGGTGTTGCTTAGGTGACAAATGAGTTTACCGAGGGTGTTGTGTGTGTCCTCAGTGAAAGACAAAGAAAAGGAGAAAGACGCTGGCAAGCCTCCTCGTCACATGGGTCCAGTTGCCTCCAGTGAGTCCTCTTGGCTTCCCTTGTCATGTTTTGTCTTGCGGTACAGTCCCACAGGATGACATTTCTTTCATCATTGTGTTTGCTTTGTTCATGAACATTCCAGTTTTTTTTTTTTTTTTATGTGTCTTCCCTTCTCCCTGTGTCCCCCTTTCCCCTGTCCTTCCTCCTCCATCTCCTCCTTTTCTCCCCGTCACTAGCCCCCGAAACAAAAAGAAAAAATCAAATAAAAAAATGAGAAAAAAAAAGTTGAATATTGTGTATTTGTAGCATGCCGTGAGTTCAGAACTGATAGATTGGAAAGAGTTACCAACTATTGTAGATGAACACCAGTCGATCAGCTGCTGAACCTTAAACCCTGTTTGGTTTACAGACTTTCAGAATGGTACATTGCTATTTCTGCATTGATAAAAGTGATAGTGCTGTGATGAATTATTGAAGAACAAGCATTCAGATAGTGTCTTTTCTTTTTTCCGTTTTCTTTATTTCCTTCATTCTTTCTCTTATTTCTTTCCTCCTCCCCCCCCCCCCCCCCCCCCCCTCCCACCCAATAGCTGGAGAGAAGAGAGAGGAGTGTGATACTTCAATTTTAACAGCCAATGAGACAGTTTAGTTTGTGGCACCTGACTAGTATTAGCCAGAGGCAGCTCAGATTTTTCTTTCTTGTTTCTGTATATCCGTTCAAAATGAAAACAGCAAAAACAAGGTATTTACACAGTATTGTGTGAAGCAGCATTTTGTGAAGCTTCCACCAGAAAAGTGCTTGTGTGTGTTCAGCTGCCTTTAGTATTGTTTTCAGTGAACTGCATAGTGTTGCAGATTGCTCAGTGATAATCCTTGGACATTTCAAATCCTTGCAGGCAGACTGTACTGTGTAGCCCTTTGTGTGTGTGTGTGTGTGTGTGTGATTTCAGGGGAGGGGGGATTCAAATTTTGATGATAATTCATGCAGAAAGTGTCCATAGTTCAGCTAAAAGATAGGAATAGACATTGTGTTTACACAGGGTGTTTTGTGTTTGTCCTCAGTGAAAGACAAGAAAAGAGAGAAGGATGCTGGCAAGCCCCCTCGTCACATGGGTCCAGTTGCCTCGGGTGAGTCACTGGCTCTCTCTTTTCATGCTGTACTGTCTGCTGACATTATGCTTTTGCTTTTGGCAGGTGCATTGCCGATGGAGAACTGTTTATATGTTGAAATGTGTTTTAGTCTTAGTTCTGAGAATTTGGAAGAGAAAACCAGAGTCGAGAGTGTGCTAAGACATGTTACCATTAAAGTTACCTGTGTGTGTGTGTGTGTGTGTGTGTGATGAGCACAGTGTGTTAAGTGGATTTTTTCACAGACATTTTTTTTGTTGTTGTTGTAAATGTCTTTATTTGGTGCTGCAGCTCCCAGAGGAGAAAGAAAGCATCCAGGTAACCCACCCCCCTCGCCGACCTGGTCAGCCCCCGCCCGCTCCTCCTGATCATGGCCCTAGACCACCTCGATCTGACCTCCGACCTGATGGGCGAGCAGATAGACCACCACCTGATGTTCGGCATGATGGTCGGCTGGACAGAGGCAATGCAGAACGCATGGATCCACCTGGACGCGGTGTCCGACCTGATCGGCCCCAACAAGGTGGATCGTCCAGACCGGTCTGAGCGTCCTGACCGTCCCCAGAGGCCAGAACGTGCAGAGAGGCCAGAGAGGATGGACAGAGACCGAGGGGAGAACAGGTAAGGACTGCAAACAGAGAGAGATAGAGAGGGAGAGAGGGAGGAGGAGAAACAGGTAAGAACTGCAAACAGTGAGAGAGAGAGAGAGAGAGAGAGTGAACAGTAAGGACTGCAAACAGTGAGAGAGAGAGAGAGAGAGAGGAGTGAACAGTAAGGACTGCAAACAGTGAGAGAGAGAGAGAGAGAGAGAGAACAGGTAAGGACTGCAAACAGTGAGGGAGAGAGAGAGAGAGATTGAACAGTAAGGACTGCAAACAGAGAGAGAGAGAGAGGAGAGAACAGGTAAGGACTGCAAACAGTGAGGGAGAGAGGAGAGAACAGGTAAGCACTGCAAACTGAGAGAGAGAGAGGAGAGAACAGGTAAGGACTGCAAACAGTGAGAGAGAGAGAGGAGAGAACAGGTAAGGACTGCAAACAGTGAGAGAGAGAGAGGAGAGAACAGGTAAGCACTGCAAACTGAGAGAGAGAGAGAGAGAAACAGGTAAGGACTGCAAACAGTGAGAGAGAGAGAGAGAGAGAACAGGTAAGGACTGCAAACAGAGAGAGGAGAGAACAGTAAGGACTGCAAACAGTGAGAGAGAGAGAGAGGTGAGAACAGGTAAGGACTGCAAACACTGAGAGAGAGAGGAAAGAACAGGTAAGGACTGCAAACAGTGAGAGAGAGAGGAGAAAACAGGTAATGACTGAAACAGAGAGAGAGAGAGGAAAGAACAGGTAAGGACTGCAAACAGTGAGAGAGAGAGAAGGGAGGGGGAGAACAGGTAATGACTGCAAACAGTGAGAGAGAGAGGAGAGAACAGGTAAGGACTGCAAACAGTGAGAGAGAGAGGGGAGAGAACAGGTAAGGACTGCAAACAGAGAGAGAGAGAGAGAGAACAGTAAGGACTGCAAACAGTGAGAGAGAGAGAGAGAGAGAGAGGAGAGAACAGGTAAGGACTGCAAACAGAGAGAGAGAGAGAGAGAACAGTAAGGACTGCAAACAGTGAGAGAGAGAGAGAGAGGAGAGAACAGGTAAGGACTGCAAACAGTGAGAGAGAGAGAGGAGAGAGAACAGTAAGGACTGCGGACAGAGAGAGAGAGAGAGAGAGAGAAAACAGGTGAGGATTGCAGACAGTGGGAGTGAGAGGAGAGAACAGGTGAGGACTGCAGACAGTGGGAGTGAGAGGAGAGAACAGGTGAGGACTGCAGACAAGAGAGAGGAGAGAACAGGTAAGGACAGCAGACAGAGGAGAGAACAGGTGAGGACTTGAGACCGTGAAAGAGAGAGAGAACAGGTGAGGGCTTGACAGTGAGAGAGAGAGAGAACAGGTGAGGACTGCAGACAGAGAGAGAGAGAGAGAACAGGTGAGGACTCGACACACTGAGAGAGAAGAAAAGGACTCTTGAGAGAGTGAGAGTGAGGAGAGAACAGGTGAGCTCTTGAGATGGGAGGAAAAGATCTGACAGGTGATAGAAAGGAAAACTAGGGAGATTTAGATCAGCAAACAGAGAAACAACAAAATATCCAGGAGGAAGAGTTAAGATCTATGGCTGAGGCAGAGAGAAGGTGTTAATGAGTGAACAGAAGAAGATGAGAACTTTATGCTGAACCCACCTTGATCCAGCGTGTGGGCATGTTTTCACCCACATCATATCAGTACAGGCTGACATGACGAGTCTCATATTTCTAAGCACCAGCAGAATACAACAGGACAGTCACAAAAGAGACAGACGAACATTATCACCAACATTGCTTTACACAAGCAGACATACCTAACATCAGAAAGTGAAGCATGGCTCTTTCAGTGGGATGTTTTCATATGCCCAGCTAACATTTTTTATTTGTTGTAATGTTAAACATGTGTGCGCGCACACACACACACACACACACACACACACACAAATGTTACAACACTGTCAAATGAAAAGTATATTTCAGAATTGACAAGGAAAAGAGCATTTTTATAAACCATGGAAGAACAACCGTAAATGGCTGGTCTACAATAAAGACAACAATACCATAGCATTGCCAGCAGCGTTCTGATTATATGTTATGCTTCTGAGTCTGATTTGAAAGCAGCATTTCTTGCAGGCCATTTATCTTTCAGATGTAGTGAATTATATCTTGGGTATTAGTTCCCTGCAAGTGAGCTTAGTTATTCGATTACAAGTCTCTTTATGAAGGGGGACAAGTACAAATACAGGGGGACAAGTAGATGTTTTTTACATGCTTGTTGCTAGTTCAACTAGAAATTGTCGCAGAATTTCTGTCCCAGCACTATTAAGGATCAGCTTCACATGCATACAAATGGAGATATAGAAAAAAAAATTGCAAGGGTTTGATCTCACATATGAGTGAGGATATCGGACAAACTTGAAATATTGTCAAGGTTTCATGTAATATGCATGTGGGTTTAGATTGTATAAGATTTAGAATGTTGTGTCTATCTACCTACCTTCCATCTGTCTCTGTCTGTCTCTCTATCTATCCACATCCAGAATCTCATATGATCTCTGTCCTTTTGTATGCAACATAATATTTCAAGTTTGTTTGATATCCTCACTTGTATGTGAGGTAAAGTCCTAAAAATACTTTCTCTTCTGTATACCCAATTGTGTGTTTTGTATAGGCAGGCAGGCTGGCTAGCTGTATGTATCTATGTATGTATGCAGAGTGAATCCTTAGCAGTGTTTCTTTTTCATGTTTTTAAATTTCCATTTATTCGTTTTAAGTGTGAGACTGTTGCAACATTTCTCAAGTTTTGGCCTTTGTTAAAAGTCCTTTTGTAGATCTTAAGGGTCATTATTCATGTTTAGTGTGAGACTGTTGCAACATTTCTGAAGTTTTGTCCTTTGTAAAAAGTCCTTTTGTAGATCTTTAGGGGTCATCAAGAAACTGCCTGATAGTGACATTTGCTGCCTGATAGTGACATTAAAGGTTGCGCTTTATCACTTTTTGGCATCATATGCTATACCATGTCAGACCATTGCATTCAACGGCAGTTGGATAGCTCTGCCAGGCCAAATTTTTGTGGCTATTCACACATATTTATATAGCAAATTCAGACACTCAAAAGTGCTGGCATTCCCCCATACCTGTTTTACAGTAACGGTTGAAAACTAAGTGGAATTGTTGTTGGGCTTACCATCGTCTCTGTCAACGTCTTTAATCCGCTGTGTTCACCAATCACAGGCCAGACAGAGGGGGGACCGTGGTGACCGTGCAGAGAGAGATCGAGGGGCAGGGGTGGGAAAACCAGTGCGTGAGCAGAGCAGTCGACCCCCTCCGCCCTCCCCCTGCAGCCCAAAGCCAAGGATCCTATGAAGCTAATTGGTCTCAAGTCCAACATCAAGCTCAGTCTGGTCAGCAAGGTGAGAAGACATGTAGAACATAGTGCTATGGAGAGTGGGTGAGGGCACGTTTTAAAGGATAGTGGTGGGGACTGTAGAGGCATGGAAACAGTTGTGTATCTTTGTGCTTATGGTTCTGTGAGTGTGAGGGTTGAAAATGGGAGGGGGTGGGAGGTAGGGTGGGTGGGTGGGGGTGAGGTGGGGAGGACTCGCTTATTCAGTCTGTGAAAAGTAGTATATGCATGCACTGTGTGCGTGTGTGTGTGTGTGTGTGCGTGTGCGCGCAAACTGATAATTGATCAGTTCTGAACAGGACTTCCTGATTCCTTTGTGAAAGTCTCATTTCTTGAAAACATTTGTATACAGTGCCACCACTCCTTACATCTTGAACCAAGGATTATATTTGTGAAACAGGATTAATACTTGTCTGTGATAGTCCTATGAAAGTCCTTGAAGTTTTAAGGTACCCTTTTCAAGGAATGAAAAAGGTTTTGCTATGTTGAAAGTGCCCACTTTCCATTTATCTGCTACAAACCGGATTCTGATTAAGTATCTATGGAAGAATCAAAGTATGTGTATAGGCTTACAATTTCTATATTATGGTCCTTGATTTTAAAAAAAGATTGTTTTTTTTATAAATTCTTGAAAAAGTCTTTAAAGAATTGTTCTTGTTTGTTAGTCTGTATGAACCCTTTCACTTTAAATTTTTTTTCTACAATTGCTGTGCTTTCTGAGTTACATTCAGTCTGGGGACACAGTGAAATCATGATATCTCATGAATTATCAAGGTATTCCAGTGAGCATTTTTAGGTACTTGTCAAAATCTTAAGTTATTTGTCATCAAATTTTTGTTTTTAGGGGTAAAAAAAAAAAAGTAAGTTATCAGGTATGTAATTTAAACCACACACTTAAACCGCATGGGTTCTACAGGACACACACACTGTAATCACTATTAGACATTGCTTTTGACTATTCCCTGCAGACACAGTGGGTCTTTTGTGACAGGTGTTTATGATGATGATGCCAGTGATTCAGGCGCTTCAGGAGCCACTCGCTAAAACAAAAGCCTATGTCCAGTACTTGGGTCTTCAGAGACCCACATCGTCTGAAGTGTGTGGTCAAAAAGTGATAGAAAAAGTCACTTGTTTGGACACTAGTGTTGTTGGCTTTCAGTGTGCTTGTTAAGGGGTTGTGCAGCAGCAGAGACGGAGTAAAGAATGATGAAGACACCACTGGACTTGTTTCAGCAGCCAGGGGACAAGTCGGCAGCAGCAGCTGGCGCCGCAGCCTCCCCGCTGAAGAGACGACCTCCAGAGAGTGGGGAGGGAGGACCCCAGCAAAACGACCCGCTCTGCCTCCCTCTCCGGTCAAGATGCCCTCAGGTGAGCCAGCAGGGAGGTTGGACAGGTGGTGTGGTCCTGTGATAGGTCTGTTGGGTTGAGGACAGTCAGGGAAGGTGGTAGAATGACAGTTTGGCGTCGTATACTATACCATGTCAGACCATAGCATTAAACGGCTGTCAGTCAGCTCCGTCAGGCCGAAGTTTTGTGGCCAATGCAGTCATAAGATAGTCACGTGACGCCCACCCTACTTCCGCCTACGGAAGATGCCGAAGTTCGTGTACTGTACGTCATTCTTCTTCGGCCTGTCACCCAAGCAAGATAAGTCTTGTGCTCTGTCTCGCCTATACTTTGCCTTTGTGTAAAGATTGCTGTGTTCGCATTCTGAACTCATTTATTTGTGGCTTGTGCTTATCCCTCAGAGTATCTTGACGTGTGAGGTTATCGCTGGGCTAGCATTCTAACCTTATTTTCGGAATTTTCTCGCGATTGTGTGCTCCCGGTTCTGCTTTCCGCGTCACCGGTTCAGCCTGATTGCCATTTTCCATCGCCGCGTTCATCGCTGGTTCGGTGCCTCTCTTTATCCATCGGCCTCCCTTTTCAATCGCCTTCGGCCAGTCGCCACTAAATTCCGTTTTCTCCTCGCCGTCATTTATTCCACGATTCCACAACCTCCTGTGCGACGATCGTGAGCCAGTCTCGTCGCCATCTTCCAGTCTCGTCGCCATTTTGTTTTGCGCCGGTCTCCCCCCTCTTGTCACCAACTTATACCCCAGTATTTACAGGGGGTTGTCTTCGTCCACAATTTAATTCCTTTGCCCCCTTCCCTCATTTGCCAGAAATTCTCGCTCGCCTTCGTGTCCTCAACGATCGCGATCGACCGTTGTCCTGGTATTTACACGTGGCGTTACTCAGCACTTTGGGCCACGCCACGGTCGCTTCTCACGCGCAGTTTCGCCCTTTTCTGCTGCGCTTTGTGTCCCTGTACGGACTTGTTTTACCTTATTTTCCATTGTGTACGTGTTCATTTTATTTTGTGTGCGCACGGTCGATCGATTGCCCTAGTTATTCCCCTCGATCGACCGTCGTGACTTTCTCGCTTACGATCGTGTGCTCCGGTTTCGCTCGGCGCCATCGCCCAATATGGTGAAGGACTCGGCTGGGTCGAGCAACAACTCTGACGTGCAGGGTTCGCGCTCTTTCCCGGAGGACCCACGAGTTGGTTCCAACCCCGAGCGAACCGTTCTCTCCTTGGGAGAACGGACGGCCGCGGTAGTTGGAGATGACCCTCCCGCGGAGGGGACGCGGGAATCTCCCTCCTCTACCCGACCGACGGACGCACGACCGTTGCGTTCGAAAGCTAGAAGGCAACCGGCGGCTATTGCTAAGTGCCTTTCCTTCGACATGCCAGGAAATCTAAGGGCAAGGCCCCACTTAAGGGACCCCCCCTAGCCAAAACATCCCAGCGGGAGTCCGCTTCGCCCCCAGCCACCCTGCCTTCTAGCTTTCCTGCGCTTACTCACTCATCACCTTACTATATGCCGAGTCACGCGACCCCCGGGCCCCCGGGGACCCTTGCCGGGCCGCGGACAGGCACGGGTGACGGCCTTGGGCTGGAACCCCCACCCGTCACTCGCATTTATGAGACAGGCGGGTCCACTTCTTCCCCCCATCTGGACTCGCCGTCTCACGACGCTCTCTCCCCCTCCGTGCACAGGTGCAGCGAACACCCCTGCACGAGGAGCGTCCCCTTAGCTCCGGAGGCAGTGTTATGGCCACGTCTTGGCACGACCATGCACATGTCCATAACTCTGGGCGTATGGGAACACCGAGTGCATCCACCGGTTGTGATCATACACAAAGACGGCCGACCACCCCCGCTCTCGCCCCGTCGCAGGTTCCCCTAGGGGTTCAGGACGTTGGGGGCCCGACCTACTCGGCCCCCCACTTGGTCAACGTCCTCGGTCCCGTTCCCTCGGGGGGAGGATCTACCAGCGGGACCACGGGTAACCTGCCCCATTCCTCTGGGGCCCGGCATGCTCCCGGGGGGGGGACCACATACCACGGTCGATTATTATTCCCCCCCCCCTGCTGCCCCAGGTTACCCCGTCCCCCGGCGAGTCCCTGCACAGTACTCTGGGCCGCCACAGCCCGCTTATCTCCCGGGGACCAGTGGCTCTATGCCCCCGAGAGGGACCAGTGGCTTAATACCCACACCCAACCTGACCAACTATTTGGTCGATTGTGGCACCCAACCTCACAGACTTGGGTCGACCTGGGTCTCCCACCTCGGGCGCTGTCCGATCGGCAGTCCGGCTCTCTCCCCCCCTAGCCCGTCTGCCGAGTATAGAGCCACGAGGGTCCCGCCCTCCCCCCCCCCCCCCCCCCCACCCCCCTACCAGGGCGGGACCCTCGCGCACCCGCGCACTTGCCTCCTGAGGAAGACCTCCCTTCCCAGGAATTAGACTCCCCACAGCCTGAGGAGGACTACGATGAGGACCTCTTCTCATCACTTTATGACATCAACACCATTGAACGGTTTCGACCGGACTTGGTGTCGAGGGACGCCCCTCCCTCTGCCGATATCTTGGCCTTTCCTGAGATCGTTGGGCCGCCCCCAGCCCAACACTCAAGACTCAGGATTGTAGCTCCTCAGTCCCTCACTTCACTGTGGGAGAGTCCGGCGAAACGCGCCAGGGGTGCAGACGCCCGTCCCCACGCCGGGTCAAAGACCTTCCCCCGGCACCCAATGCGGCCCCTTCGGCGCCCTACTTGGGACCCGCAGGAAGCACCCTGTTACCTCCCTCTTTGCGGACAATCCGGCCACCAGGGAGTGGGCCATCCCAATCGGATTGTCGCCTGATACCCAACCGGGCCCCCCCTACTTCGGCCACTGTCTCCTTTAAGGCGTTAAAGGACTGGGACCGAGTAGCCCGGATGGGCATCTTACACACCACTGCAGGGCATGCCTACCTTAGCATGCTCTTGCAGAGGGCGGAGGTACTCTGGCCTGGGGATGACGGCGCCGTCCCAGGGCCTTCGGATACAAACTCCGAACCCACCAGGACGAACTTCGCTTGTTCAGCGATCCCTTCATGCGACACCTAGTCAACAGGATATCGCATCACTTGTCGGCTGCGGCGGACAGCGCAGCAACAAGCCCATTTTAATTGTCTGCTTGTGGCTAGAGACGCGGTGCTTGCACGCTCCTCACTCTCCCCCGCACTCAGGGCATCCCTACGATGTGTCCCGGGCCAGGATCACTCGCTCTTTGGCGAGTACTCCACTCGGCTATGTCTCTCTCTCTCGAGGAACGCAAGCAGGCGGCGTCCTTCGCCCCCCGGCCTCAGCCACGCCCTTCCAGACCCCCCTTTTCGGTCTTACCCCAGGGCCAACAGGCCCACTCCGTACCCCCGTCAAGCCCCATCTCACACCGCCGGGCCGGCCAAGCGCCCCCACTAACTCGCAGAGGCCTAAACCTAAACCTCGCCAGAATTTTCGGTTCGGCCAGCAAGCACGGCCCCGCAGGTGACTGGAGGACACTCCCGTAGGGGGCATGGAACTGGCACAACCTGCCCAGCAAGACTCCGGCCCACTGTACCCCTTCCCCCCGGGACCATCAGCTCCCCTGGCGGGCAACCTCTCCCGGCATGCCCGCCAGTGGCGACGTATGGGCCTCAGCCCCTGGTAGTGTCGGTGCTTCAGGATGGGTTTCGCCTACCCTGGGCTCACGGTCGCCCTCCCTCTCATGCGTTTTCCTCCTCCGTCCCCCAGCGACCCCCACCTGCCCAGGCGGAGGCCCTCCGCCTGGAAGTCCTCGAACTCCTACAGAAGGGGGCCATCGCAGAAGTTTTCCAGCCCAACCCCGGGTTTTACTCCCACCTGTTCGTGATCCCCAAACCTTCGGGGGGATGGAGGCCCATCCTCGACCTTTCTCCCCTCAACAAGTTCCTAAGACATACCAAGTTCAAGATGGACACACCCTCCCAGATCAGAGACTCCATTCACCACCTGGATTGGGCGACCTCCATAGATCTGAAAGATGCGTATTTCCAGATCCTTATTCACCCGGCGCACAGACGTTACCTCTGGTTCGTCTGGCAAGCTCGGGTGTTCCAGTTCAAAGCTCTCCCCTTTGGCCTCTCCCTGGCACCCTTCCTCTTCACGAAGGTTGTCAAGGAGATGGCCGCCCTGGCCAGGCAGGAGGACATTCGCCTCCTGGTTTACCTCGACGACTGGCTTGTCCTAGCCTCCTCCCAGGCTCAGTGCCAGGCCCACACCACCCGCCCTCCTCAGCCTTTGTTCCACCTTGGGGTTTGTAATCAACCCCCTCAAGTGCGAACTTATTCCCAGTCAGAGGTTCTCTTTCCTGGGCATGAGTTTCGACACGATTACCATGAAGGTCGCCCCGACCCCGGAGAGGTCCGCCCGGATTGTGGACCTCATCGTGCGCCTCCGAGAAGCCTCGCACACCTCGGCCAGAACTCTGTCCTCCCTCTTAGGGATGATGGAGTCCCTTTCTGCCCTCATTCCGCTGGGTCGGGTCCCCAAACGCCAGCTGCAGAGGGAGTTCCGTCGTCGTTGGTCCCAGACCTCGGACCGCTGGGACCTGACCATTCCCCTCGGCCCCTGGTTCTCGGGCGCCACGGAGGAATGGCTCAATCCGTCCACCCTGATCACCGGCGTTCCGATCTCTCTCCCAACTCAGTCCCTCGAGCTATACACGGACGCCTCCAACTCGGGCTGGGGGGCCCACTTGGGGGACAGTCATGCCTCGGGGATGTGGGACACACAGATGGCTCGCCTCCACATCAACATATTAGAGTTGGAAGCGGTCAGACTGGCCCTCCTCCACTTCCAGCATCTAATCTCGCACCGACTGGTTCTCCTCCTCACGGACAACACGTCGGTAGCCCATTACGTCAACAAGGGGGGGGGGGGGGCTCACTCCATCGGCCTCTCTCTCCGGACAGAGGCCCTCCTTCGCTGGTGCCACGCACGGGGAACCACCCTCCGTGCGAGACACATAGCGGGGACACGGAACATCCTAGCAGACACTCTCAGCCGGTCAGGGACCCTTCTGCACACAGAGTGGACCCTGAACAAGCTGACACTAACCACTGTCTGGGATCACTGGTTCAAGCCCATGGTCGACCTATTTGCGACACGGTTCAACCATCGACTCCCCATGTATGTCTCTCCAGTCCCGGACCCCCGAGCGTACGCGGTCGATGCGCTCTCCCTCCCCTGGACGGACTTGTCGCCTACGCCTTTCCCCCCTTCCCCATACTTCACAAAGTGATCAGGAAGGCCAGGCTGGAGAGACCCAAACTCATCCTCATAACCCCATGGTGGCCGACTCAGTCGTGGTTCCCGGACCTCAGGTCCCTAACTCACGTTCCCCCTCTCCAGCTAGCCCCTCGGTGGGACTTGCTCAGACAACCTCGCTCGGGCCTCCCTCACTCCAATCCCCAGATGCTTCGCCTACACGCTTGGCTTTCTATGCCAGCCAAATTGCGACCACCGGTCCCGCCGCCCCCGCCGACAGACCCCGGTCTGTCCTAGAGACCCTGACAGAAGCGGGAGCATCGCAGGGACTACGAGACTTGGCCTCGGCCTCTCGTAGGGCTAGCACAGAGTCCCTCTATAATTACAGATGGGAGAGATGGGTCACGTGGTGCACGGCTAACTCGGTCCCCTACCTACACCCCTCCAACATCCAGCTAGGCAATTTCCTATCCCACCTTTCGTCCTCCTTAAAACTCTCGGCTAGCTCCATTCGGGGCTACCGATCGGCCGTATGCACCACCATCCGACAGCTCGGCGGCCCATCTTTTGACAATGACTTTCTACTCAGAGAACTATCACGGGGGGTTGCCCTACGGGAAGCTCAATCCCCTAGGCGCGCCCCCCTTGTGGGACCTCTTTCTGGTGTTAGGCGCCCTCAGAAAACCCCCTTTCGAGCCCCTCCGCTCCATTCCCTTTGACCTCCTCTCCTTCAAGACCACCTTCCTTCTCTCCCTGGCCTCAGCCAGAAGGCGAAGTGAGATTCATGCCCTCAGCGGGGACCCTCGGGGACATCGCCTTTCACAGAGACGGCTCGGTCTCACTTAAGTTCCTACCTGAGTTCTTAGCAAAGAACCAGGAACCGGGCACAGCCTCTCCTTCCCTCCTGATCCGCTCTCTAGCGATATCTTAGGCAACGAGCGGGGTGGGGACATGGACCTGTGCCCCTCTAGGTGCCTCAGATACTACTGGGAGCGTTCCCGCCCCAGGCGTTCCTCGCAGCGACGCCTTCTTATCTCCATCAACCCCAACAACAAGAAGGACATATCGGCGGGCACTATCTCTAGGTGGCTATCCAATACTATCAGATCTGCCTATGCCCAGGCGTACAAACACCTCCCAGCCCTGTCACCCCGAGCCCCGAGCCCATGAGGTCAGAGCGCTGGCCACGTCCTCAGCGTTCCAGCACTCTTTTTTTTTTTTTAAACGTTTCTTTAATGAACAGATGTGTTCCAGCACTCTGTCCCCGTGCGCCATCTCCTGGAGGCAGCCTACTGGCGTTCGGAGAACCCTTTCATAAACTTTTATTTAAGGGACATCCGCATGACCAGGGCTGATGGTTCTAAAGGGATTTCATTTGTGGCGGCCAATGCAGCCATATCGGTCTACCCCAGGAACCATTAGGGCGCTCGGCCCTCCTCCTATTACTATAAATTCTGCTATGGTCTGACATGGTATAGTATACGACGCCAAAATGGGGAGTTTGTGTTATACTCCCCTGTTTGGCTAAGTATACTTACCATGTCAGACTCTAATGCCCGCCCTACCTTCCCCTCTAGCGCCAAAGTTCCCTGGGGGTTTGCCTTGCGCGCAGGCCTCATTGAATGACGTACAGTACACGAACTTCGGCATCTTCCGTAGGCGGAAGTAGGGTGGGCGTCACGTGACTATCGTATGACTGCATTGGCCACAAAACTTCGGCCTGACGGAGCTGACTGACAGCCGTTTAATGCTATGGTCTGACATGGTAAGTATACTTAGCCAAACAGGGAGTATAACACAAACTCCCCATATTTGTTGGATTTAGAACTGGGAAGGCGATGGTTTTACATATCTGATGGACATTTAGGAATTTTGTATAAAAAATCTGTTGGATATGAAATGGGGAAAGTAAATGTTTTACAGATCTATTTGGAGTTTTGTACAGTTAGAGAAGATGATTGAATTGCAGATTCTGTGAAGTGTAGGACAATGAAGGTTGTTGTATTAACGGATCTGTTAGATGTTGGACTGTTAGGTAAAGTAGTTGTATCACAAATCTGTTGGGTTTAGGCCAGGTAAGGAAGGTGGTTGTATTAGATCACAGAACTGTTGGGTTAAGTCTAGCTCGGGAAAGCACCACTGACCTTTTGGGCGTTTTTTTTTGTGTGTGTGTGTGTGTGAGACAATTTTGGCATGTCAGTTGCATCCTGAATGTGTTTAAAATGCTCCTTGAAACAAAGGGGGTTTCTTAAAACACAGCAGAAACATGGATGTTATTTTGAGAGGCAGTTTGCATATAGTTGCCAGTCTCCTGTTTCAACATGTAGGTTACATTCTGCTTTGCTTGATCAGTTATTAGAAAGAGAGACAGAAAACAAGACAGACAGTATTGTCCATTAATGCTCAAGGGCATGAAAAAATGGACATAACCAGGAAAATCTGGATGGGAAAATCTTGAAAGCGGTGAATGTAAGTAAAAAACATGTAAATTCAAACAACAGCCCCTGTCTTATTTTTTTTAATCAGGTCTTCAGGATTTTTCATATATTGACATACACTCGCCCCCTGGAACCTTAGCTGGTGTTAAAGAACAATTCCTCTTTTGCTTATCCTACTCGTATGAATGAATAATTATCATTGATCCAGATTACCAATTCAGAATAATGATTGAACCTGTTTGTAGTATTAAGTATTTCACATTGCAGAGAAAGCGGCCAAACCTTTGGCAGGTCGGGAGCGGGGCGAGGTCCCCATCAGAAAGACAACGAGAGATCGGGCTCTGCGGCCATGCCAGCCTCTCTGCCTGCCGCCATGGCTGCCTCAATACCTCTGCCCCCCCTCCCCCACCAAGGCCCCCTCCACCAAGCCTCGGCCACCCCCTGCCAAACCACAACATCCTCCTTCAGCCAGCAGCAGCAAGGCGCCCCCACCACAGCCTGCAGCCCCTCCCCGCTCCGCTGTGCCCCCTCCCAGCGGGCCTCCTGCCGCCGCCCCTGTGCCCAAGGCCAAGAAGAGCACCACGTCCCGCAGAGAGGAGCTGTTGAAACAGCTGAAGGCTGTGGAGGACGCCATCGCCAGGAAGAAGGCCAAGATGCAGTGATGACGGCCGCCCCTCTAGGACTGTATAGTGTACAGCTGCCCACGAGTCAACATGTACAAAGCCTTCCACATTTTGTCTTTTGTCGAATATGTTTTATTCCCATGTGTTCCTCCCTCCCTGTCAGTCACACTGTGGCTTTTCATTATGGTCTTTGGGGAGTGGGTTTGAGAGATCGATTTGTGTGGCTGCAGTTGTGTGACTGTCATCTGATGTACTTTATTGTGGTGGCTTGTGTGGCATCTTGGGTGACAAAGAGTGCTGGGTTGCGTCTGTGCTGAGCTACAATTTGACAACAGAGTATATCTACTTGTTTTTTTTTTTCACATTGATTATGGGAGGGAGATACTTTATATTGTTTTTTTTTTTTATCCTGTAGACCTCAGGTTGTATTTTGATGTTTTGACAATAGGCCATGTAATTTTCCTTACACCTTGCAGTTTTTCATTGGTTCAGGAGTACTGTAATGTTTTGTCATTTAGCCTGCATTTATGGCAGTTGGATGGTATGTTAGATCATTACTCATAAGGTTTTGATGTGTCATTTCTTCCAACGAAGTGTTGAGTAGTCGATCTTTCTAGTAAACATCAACCAAGTGGAACAAAACAAACACCTGATGCTTAGATGTGTGTGGAAGTCTCCCGAATAGAGTGGACGCTGTTGGAGGTATTTTTTTCTGGACTGTGTAAGGATTTTTACAGTGTTAATTATTTGGGGAGGAAGTACATGAGAAGTAGAAAAACCAGTAAGACACATTTATGTTGCTTGTAGCCAAATTTTTTTTTTCGATATGAATTTGTAGAGTTTGTAAGAACTGAGGACGATCCACAAATTGACCAACGAGTAGGAACAGGTTTACCTTTAAAAATGTCTGGTCATAATTAGACATTGTTGAGAGTGGAGTTGAAACAGCCAAATGCAAGAGAGATGGATTTTCTTCCCATGTCCACTTCCTTTTGCCTGGTTCTGCAGATAGTGCTGTATTTCCACTAGCATGTGTGTACTGGTTTGTTTTCTCCGACCAGACGGCTGTGTGTATGCAGACAGATCTCATGGTCTTGCATGATAGTGGTGGGTAGAGGGTTTATAGAAAAGCAGTATTTGTAGGCTGGTGTAGCGAATAGCCCTCAGTTGTCGGATGTTAGATCTTGACAAAATTTGCACTTTTTGTGTGAGTAAATGAGAAGATTTGAGTGTGTGGGTGCGCATGTGATCTCCCCCCCCCCCCCCCAAGTCTTTAAGGGGAAGGAAGGCAGGGTGTTGGTGTGTGGTGCTCTGCAGACATGGACCAGTGTGTGTGTGTGTGTGTGTGTGTCTGTCACTGCCTGGAGACTGACCCTGGGGCAGGGTCACTGTGTGGGCAATGACCCACTCAAAAGTGCCTCCAGTTCAAAGGGAGAAGGGTCAGATGGGCAAGGCACTGCATGTTGAGCCACATCATCATCATCTCTTTCTTTGCTGGACACTTTGTCACTGTCATTGTGGAGAAGAGATTCGTTTTATGAGTTGTGGAAAAGACATGAGAGGAAAATATATGAAAAACTGAAGATAGAAGAAAAAAAATTAAGTGTAAAAGCTCCAGGTATGCCTTGTGAAAGCAATTATATCTGCTGTTTATGTTTGTTGAAATTAGTTTAATGTGTGCAGCTAGTGTTTTTTTTTTTGTTTGTTTATTATTATTATGATTTTTGTTTTTTTTTTTTGGTATAAGGTAAAATGCATGTTCGGATTCCACTATATAGCTACATATGGAATGCAGATAAACATGAAACTGGGCATGCAGTCAAATACACTTGCACTCAGAAAAAAAAGTCAAAATGTCTCTGAATAATACTGAACAGTGATGCTTTGTGTTCAAGAAGATAAATGATATAGGTATTATTTACGGTGATTTATGTGCTGACAGCCTTGGTCAGATTGGATGGGAAGGGTTGACGGAAGTGAAACGGGGATTCAGTGTAAAAAGTTGTGGTTTATATTCAGAAACTGTTATAGTCTTATTTCAGTGATGTGTGTTATACTGCACTGTCACATACAGAATGAGTGGTATAGTTCATGTTGTTGCTGCCATATTCATCCATTTTTCATATCACAAGAATAGTTCTCTATCACAGAAGGTTTTTCTTTCTTTTTTTTTTTGGTTATCCCCCCATTTGGTGGAGAGAACTAACCACCACACAGGTACTTGTTCTTTTGTTTTTTTTTTTGATGACCCACATGGAATGGTTTTGATAAAAGTATTTCGCATTCACCGTCATGTACCTAGATCAGTCATAAAAATGATATTCCTTCATAAACCTCCGTAGCTGCACACAAAGATCCAGAATAGAGTACCAAGAACCAGAGTATGGATTATTTTTCTTAGATCCAGAATACAAATACATGTAGAGACTGCAAATAATTGTAAATGAATCGGAAATCATGGAGAGTGGGGGGATGAGGCAGGAGAGCAGGTTCAGGTGGAATGGAAGGCCATGCACGTTTTACTGGCTCTGAAAGCTTTCATGCTAACATGGATGGATCACCATACGCATTTTCTGTCGCATGCCTGAAAGAGAGAGTTATATCTGAGCTTTTTTAGTTGAAGAAGGAATTATAAAGCTTTCCTACTGAGCCAACTTACTTTGCCACATTTTTCATGGTTAAAATTATGTTGTGGTTGAAATGGTTTTATCTGCTTTATCATAGATACTCCTGACTGCAATGATCAGCCTTATTGTCATCCATCTTGGGCGTGATGTTTTGCTTGCACAAATGAATTTTCATTGGAAGGGCATCTTGTGACATGAGCCTTGAAACTGAAATAAACTATGTCCATGGCTGTCCCCAAACTAATACATTTGTTTAACAGTGTTCACAAAATTAAAAAAAAAAAAAATAGTAGTAGTCCTTCTCTGAATAAAGACTTTGGATAATAGCTCTCCCCAATGCTATTGAAGGAAGAGACTGCATTATGGCACTGTTCCTTGCCTAAGCTATGCTGACCGTAATGAGCACAACTCTGATCAGAATCTGAATCATCTTGAATGGAATGATGGTGCCCACCTTCAGATCAGTGCGTTTGGCAGACATTTCAAGAGGACAGATGAAAGTTTGGTAAACACTAAGAACACAAGGCTGAAAATAGTACAGCCTGCAGTGAAAAAAGTCTTTCCCACCTTGAAATTGAATGCATTCTCTCATTATACCAGTTTATCTTTATCAATCATCGTGTGTCACCAACATTGAGGATGACTGTTCATGTATTTGTTTTTTCAACAGAACATGCCTGTGAAATGTCATGCAAGTTGTTTTACAGAAATGATTATGACCAACCATGTTTCTGTACAGTTGAATGTGATACTGCCAGATGAAAAAAAATAAAAAAATAATATTTAAAAAATATTTGGATTCCATTCGTTTTTAATGTTTGTTTGTAGGGTTTTTTGAGGGTAAAAAGCCAGATGGCTCTTCCATTTAGGAGGTTTTGGAGCATAAAGGATTTCCCTGTGACTTCCAACCTTCAAAGATATACATCTTGTATGTATGAAAGAAGTGTATTTTTTTTAGTTTAAAAAAAAAAAAACCTGAGTTAGAAACTACATGACATTGGATAAACTCCCCCCCCCCCCCCCCCCCCCCCCCCCCAAACAGTGATTACCATATTCCAAACTTCCATGGTGGAGAATCTTTGGGTATACTCAAGTGAGCGCTGGGTCTTCCATTGGTTTATTTAAATCTGTTAAAATGATGTCAGTGTGCCCAAGTTAAAACTCTGGTAGCACATATTATTCTTTCATGCACAGACAAGCTTCAATCTAAAGGAGACAAAGTGTGCCACAAGCTCAACCATAAAAAGTATATGGATATATTCTGAGCACTGATTTTTTGAGACAGGACAAGAGTAGATCCTTCTCCTATGGCAATGCTTGTTTCTTGAGGTGTTCAGACTTGTCAAGTGGAGGATCTGACTCTGAAAATTTATGAACAGTGAAACGTTTTAGTGGAGAATCTAATTCTTCCAAGAGCCATTACTGATGGACTATAGAAACATTGCAAGGTATGCAGATATGCCTTTTACTCTTCATTTTATAATTTATTGACTTTTTTTTTTTTTTTTATTAAAGAAATCCACAGGAAGCACACATGAAAAAAGTCCATTATAGCACTTTAAAGGGAAGCATAGTTACTTTTCAAATCATGAACAGAATTTATGGTTTGGTCATTTTGTGCAAGTCCGTTAAATTTTGAAGGTATGGCCAAGTGAGGAGTATTTTTTGAAGTGTATTGCCATTGAGCTAAGAGAGTTGTCAGTAACCCACCTCTTTTGCACTGGCATTGTCAATGTTCTTGAACAATTCTCTTCTGTAATCAACCTGAATAACGATTATTACTACCTTTAACGATTGATTAGTACTATCCTGATAATGTAATCTTCCTTTTGGCACAGCCAGTGTGGAATTCTCTCTCTTCAGAGAGGTTAAGAAACACAAAAGAATCATCACATTGGAGTCTTTATTCAAAGGCAGACATATTTAGATACATTGCTCGCACACATGCATATGCTCTACACCCACCAATTCACGTAAAAAGCAGATCTATGTAACCAATACAGGACAGAAAATGTGCACTGTAATCACAAACTCTTTTGAACACTTACAAGTGATACTGTTATGTAACCTGCCATCACAACAGTACATAATAAATGCAAGGTCAGAAAGTCGAGGACCCAAACTGTAATTCTGGAAATGCTGTTGCAGCGCAAAGAATGTTTCTGTTCCCGTCCAAGAGATTCCTGCCCACATTTCATGAAGGGGATGAAAATTCAGTTTCATGGACTCCCGTACTGATTGTTGAAATTCTGGGATGGACTGAACTGAAAGAGCCTGTAAAGTCAGAGCTTCTGTAGTTTCCCCTTCTTGATTGTCCATCCCTCTAAAAATGGAGGCATCCAATCAGTAAACCTGCTGCACACACTTATCTCCTTCATACTCGCATTCACTCCTGACTCATGCTTATTTCCTTTCCTCAGTGATGTTACGCTACACACAAGTTGCCTGCCCCACCGCCCCCTCCTACCCACCCTCATTCTCTTCAAGCTTTCTATGCCAACCATCCTGTCCCACCATTACCCATCCTGTAAGTACAGAGATGAAGGCAACAGCAGTGAGAGAAGCGAGACAAGTCTTCAGAATCAGATAAATATATTATGATCAAAAGATTTTCTTCTTCCATGATCTGATTTCCACACAACTTTGGGGAGAATAATTCTGCCATTAGTGTGCCTTAGGCAATATTTCCTACACACATAGACTCGTCTATGAAAATGACGCTGTCAACACAGACGCATAAAGAGTATATGTTACATGTAAATAAAAACTGGCAAATTCACCAGTTCAACCAAATTTATTCAACCGTAATGACATTCTTCTGTAGTTTACATTTAAAAAAATGACAAAATACATCTCTGCATGATATGAACACATGCATGCAGTAATTAAGAAACGCAAAAAAAAAACAAAACCTATCCGAACACGTAGACTGAAAAAGAAACCATTCAGTACACATGGAGACAAACTTTATATATGTTCACACATATATAACCTGTACACTTACGCAAAATACATTTGGTCTTTAAGACAGAACTTTGCATTGCTGATGTCTATACGAGAAATCGAAATCTGGATGACACAATTCAAAAGCATGAGAATCTTCCGACAGCCCCAGAGAGGCTGGGGATGCTACAGGTAAGGCGGTATCAGAAGGGAAGTGACAGCACAATGCCTAATGGACAGCTTTTTTTTTTTTTTACATAAGCTTTCTAATAATAGAAAGCCTCGAAAAGGTCAAAAGAAGAAAAAAAAGCTAGTCGCATGGCACATGGTTTAGGACCCTGTGTGAGCAGGAAGGATCCTATGGTTTGACATTGCCCTCCATCATGTTGGGGAAAAAAAAAAGGTTCCTCACACCAGCCGCGAAACGACCAGTTGGTAAATTAAAAATAATTTTAAGATTCATCCTGGATTGCTCATATCTAAGTGGATGAAATATCGCTGTTCAATAAATTTGTAATGCCAAATGCCTTTAATACGCTAAAACATTTTGTGTCAGAACCAAGAGTGACGAAGACTGCCCAAGGTAAAAGATGTCTGGTTCAGTGTCACTTTCAACTGGCACCCCTCGTCACCACGAACTTTTTAAATGTGATCAAAACGAAAATTCTGTGGTTTAACTGCAAGTGGCCAGTAACTAGCACTCAATTATTAACCACTATAAACTGTGGCCCGATTTTTAAAACTGCCCTGCCTTGGACACTCTTGCAGATCAAAATGTTAAAAAAAAAAAGTCTGGTATTGCTATTTCAATGACAAAATAAACCAAAGCAAAGACAACATTTAAATTAAATTGTTATCAACATGATTCTTATTAAACCTGACAATATACAAGGTAGCATTTCGAACACTGGTCCATCTTAAAATGTGCCTGGAAAGTTATGTTGGATTTTAAGTACATTTTGGACAGGAAAACGGATTTGGAGACCCCCTCTGCATCTGACTAATCTAGGCGCCGTTTTCCGTGCAGACTCCCATGCCCACTTGGCCTTGGTCTGTGCGACACTGTATACACTGTTGAACTTGACCTTCACTATAACCTCGCCCATCTTGGGGAAAAGGTGGGAGGGTGAAGGGCAACACTGTAAACAGCCAGTAAAGGTGGACAAGCTAATAAGTATGCAGTGGCAGTCTGAATGTGGTGCAGACCAAGCACCAGTTTCAGCCAGCGATATCTTCCCGCCATGCAAGGCAGAAAGACCCAGGGAGAGAACCCATTCTCCCCTTTCAGACAATGCAAACTGGCGAGGCATGAGGGTAAATACAGCACACCTGCTCAATTAAAATCTACAAATATCAATCCAGTTTCATGTCCAACGCCTTCTTGCGCTAGCCTTTTGATTTCAGATGCTTAAAGTCGACTCCTGAACTTTGAAGTGAGGGTAGACAGCCAGAGGCTAGGACAAGTTTCCACCCTGGCTGCCCATACCTTGCCGACTCATCTGCAGCCAGTGGCCCTCTGGTCTGCACCTGCTGACTTCACTTGATTCAGACCAGCGAGGCCAACATGTTTCCAGAGCACCTTGTGGGGCAACACATTATTTCAACACACTCACGACAGTCCCAGGCTAACTTGATCACACTGATCTTCTTCAGCCACCCATGGTGGAAAGGTCAGCTGTAAAGATGACCAATCAATCAGGTCAGCACTATAACGACAGAATCCTACCCATCAGGCTAGCCATTTCTCCTTCCACTCCCGCCAAGAAAGTCATCATGCAAGGACATTGTTCCCCCTCACACTGTATGGGAACAAAATGACCTGCTGAGAGGCTGAAGACCCATCTCTCTGTGAAGGAAATCATGGTAAGAGTGACATAAGATCAACGTACATACATCACGGCCATCAGAGCACCAGTCTGCCTCCTCCTTCTCCACTCACACATGCAGTCCTGTTTGGTCCTGGTCCAGCAGTGAGGAGCTGAAGAAGACAGGATGTGAAAGAGTGGGTTTCAGTCTTTCATCCAGTGACGGTGATGGGGATGGATAGATGCCAACATTTGATGACTTGACTAGAAAAGTTGAAGTTTATGTGCTGGTTCTCAAACTGAAACAACGGTAATTCTTTTTAGCTTTTTAGCTTAGGACATAAAAACCTGCACAGGACATAAGTTTCAGGACAAAATGTCTAAATAAAACAAAGTGAAACACACAAAACGCCTTAATCAACTGAGTAATAAATAGTATGGATCACCTCACATATACCACACTTACTCCACTTAACACCAAATTTCAACAGGTTGGTTTCAAAGTGGGATGACTGCAGGTGTAAACTGAAAAATGCAAACAGAAACAGAAACACTGAGCTGCCAAATGAAGGAACAAACACATGACTGGAAAGACGACAGGTTCTGACCTGCTAGGTCTTCTTCACGCAGGACCAACATTCAAAACAATGGAAACACAGGACGAACAAACACTCACTAATCTCTTCAACATGAAACCCTGAAATAACATGAAAAGGCCAAATGACAGCACCAAATTCAATTGTGTTGGATTTTCAACTCACTAGAAGATGCTGACTTCAGAAGACTACATGCTCGCACTTATAAAGCAGTAAATTTTGTATGAAAACAGAGATATTGGCCATTCTCCATTTAGCAGCCAACAGCCCCTAAGCAATCACTGCGGAGAACTGGCTTAATCCGAAGCCAGACGTAGTAAAAAAAAAAAAAAAAAAAAGTAAGACAGTTCACTATAGGATTAGACAGGGCTGACACACTCAAACACCTAGGTGAAAAAGTTCAAAGGGCTGACATAATTAACACCCAGGTGAAAAAGTTCAGCTCACGTCGGTCATGATGGGCTCTGTGAAACTCTGGTTCAGGACTCCGGATTGAAGGACTCCAGAGTAGCCTCTGGTGGGGGAGGTGGTGGGGGACTGGTGATGCTGTTGCTGCTGCCTTGACTTGCCTCCCCCCTGGATCCCCATCCCCCACAGCATGGTCCACCTCAATGCCACTCTCTGCACACATTGTCCACGTGGTTGACTGCACAGTGTATACTCCTGTCCGTTCATTTTGAAAGTGCTTTCTGTGTGTGGATTGAATGAATGGGGAGCAAAATGCCCGAACCATACTACTGTTTACATATATGTCTTCATTCATCCACACACAGAAAGCACTTTTTAAAAATGAACAGAGATAAAGAGGAAAGGGGGACAGACAAGCACCTCACCTCTCTTTCCCCATTATTCACCTTGATTAGAGTCCTGTCGCTTGCGCAGTCAGTCACTAACCACTTACAGGAATCACAGTTTCTATCATTCAGTTGAGGGGGCTGCCCTCTCATGTTACCACCTATGCCAGCTTCTTGTCCACTGTTCTGTGAGGTTGGACATTGTCTGCATGTAGCCTTTGCCTCCATGCCACCACCCTGTGTGTGCTTCAGACTTCACACAGCGGATTCTATCAGTGTCAGGGTGAAGTGAACAGACATCCACCCCATGAACAGGATGCAGACAGAACCACTGCACTGCGCGAAGCCCAGTCACTTTGCTGGTGTTCAGTAGTACCTGTTCTCATCCAAAACACACGGGATACCGCTCACTATGCCCCACACTGATGACAATAACTGCTTGGTCATGGAGCTGGTGAGAGTAATTCTACACTCAATTTGAAAATGGCAACACACACTTACAATCTGTAAATGGATCTGCCAAACCTTGATCTGAAAAAATTAAATTCAAACTGTACACAGCAGCAAAACTCTCTGCTCTATTCTTTGTTCTCAGTCGTATTAAAGCATCTCAGCTAAATTCTACGATGAGCTGAAATAGTTCATAAACTAAGGAGGTTTTTAAAAAATATGAGCGACAAGCAGGTTCTGATAAAATAGAGTGAACTATAGAAATTGTTGGTTTTGGCCCAACATGAGTGCCAGAAGCAGAGAAACTCCCTTGTTGCTGGTGGTAGGCAGTAGAAGAGAAACTTGTTACAGCAAACACAGCAAAACAAAAACTTCAGCTACACAACATGTGAAAAAACATGTCACAGCAATGGTTTCATGGGGTAAGTGACATCAGACATGTTTCTCTTCCTTGACGCCAAAACCCCCTTTCAAAATCACGCATTTTCACATAATGTTTCCAACGTTAGGTATTTCATGAGTCTTGTTTGCATACTAATTACAGCTTAAGAGCAAGCTTTCCAGGGATGAAATTCAAATTCTGAGTAATTGTTTTCTAAAGGGTGGAACTTTTTTCCCCCACATGCTGGAAAACCAGATACAGTTTCCACTGGTCGCTCACAATTTTATTAGACAACATTGTCAAGAAAACAGCATGTACATTTCCAATAAAAGAAAGGAAGAAAGGCATGCACACAAAAAAAAAATGCATAAAAAGCTGGAAATCTAATGTTCATTTGATTGTACAATAGATGCACTATCATAGCAACTTTCTGAATTGGTTCATCCACACTGAAACCACTTGATTTATTTCCTACCCCTCTCCCCTTCCTTCTTCTTCCTCATAACTTTACAAGAGACCACCAAGGATCGCAAAACACCACACCACCAACAAAACATCAGTAAGTTAAACCTGACTTCACACCTTCACTTGGAACCATTCTGTGAAATCAAAGACTCTTAAGAAGGCAGTGACAAGTTTCTGCTAAGAATACACGGGACATCAAGGGTCTAGCCCTTTTCTTCCATTTATCACCTGTTTTGACAATTTCAAGTAGTAACCTTTCAATCACATACCAAAAAAACACACAAAAAAAAAAAAAAAAAAAAAGAGATTTACTTTTCCTCAGCCATTCCTTCCCCCATCCCACGCCTCCTCACCACTGGAGAGCATGGAGTGGCGCTGCAGGTGGCGCGGGGTGTCAATGGGGTCAAAGGCCAAGTTCAGGGAGCCGAAGAGGCCGAGACTGGAGTGACTGGAGTTGGAGGAACTGTTGCTGCTGACAGAGATGATGGAGTGGGGACGCTTGTTGTTCTGTCTCAGGTAGTCCATTGACGTCACAGCAATAGAGTTGCGAGTGCGGGCTGTAATCATATTGAACGACTGTTTACAAATTATAATTTTTCTCATATTTACTTCGAAAAACAAGTACCTTACCCACACTTGGCATGGAACACCTCCATATTATCAGGAACCCCAAACAAAAATATTGGGAGAAGTAGGAGTTAACCTCAACTTCCTTGGTGAGGGAACACGAACCCCCCCCCTCCTCCCCCCCCCCCTGCTCTCTGGAAATTCAGACTTCTGTTTTCTGGTGCTCATTGATCCTAACAAAAATGCCTGTGCTTACTTCTGCTTCTGACGGATAAGCATCTTCCTCTATTACTTCTCCAGCATTATGTGTGGCCAGAAACCAGAGTGGATATAAGGGCACGTGGAGAAGTTCAGGCTCTCTCTGCCAGCTGTGCCCTCTAGCGGAGCATTGCAGTCGTTGACATAGTAATGCGACGCGCTGGAAGTCACAGACTACCTCCACCATATGACTCATGATGTGAGGACACTTCAGCGCCTAAGGAGCATAGTAGTTGCCCAAATGGCCGAACACCCCCACTGATTTCATACTGACCTTTTCTGCTTTGGTCATTTTGTTCGCTCAGCATTCTCACTTAAATGTTTTTGCAGTATGTTACTTTGCATTTTGTTCAAGTTGCCATCCGTATCCATGTAATATGCACGTGACAGGGGTTTGGGAGTGGCACTTCTTTTTTACTCAGTTTCCCAGTATGACTTGGGAGAGGGTCTCTCCTCCTTTTCTGGATTTTGTGCTTGAAAAATTCTTTTCTCCTTCAGACATTCTTACCGCCTGTCACTTTGTGCCATTTTTTAGAGGCAGAGTGGGAGTTAATCCTTTCACTGCAAGACTAAGCATCAAAGACAATTACACAGGGCCCTTAGTGGCATTTGGCTCCAAGTCCTAGGCTTGGGGAACTGCATAGAGACATTCTTGTGTTGGATCAGTGTCTCCCTATTCAGTAGGCATGCTTCCTGGCATCCTGTTTTGGTATTTTAGACTTTGTTTGCAACAAGAAAAAATAAAACAGATATTTAACCACAGATCTTCTGTAAAAAATAATAAATGTCTTTGAGGATTCTCAGAAGATTACAAAAAAAAAAAAAAAAAAAAAACCCAAAAAACCACTATCAACGTTTCGGTCACAGACCGTCTTCAGGACTTGTGACATAAAAACAAAAAACAAAACAACAAAAAATGAAATGAGAAAAAAGTTTTTTTTACGATTAGAAGTAGTTTTGTCCCAAACGTAAAGATACTTTCTGCTGCTTGGTTGGGAAAAGATGTGAAAACTGAGCTAGTCTACCAGCCACTGTGGCGAAGTGGTTTGCGTTGCGGACTCCCGGCTGGGAGGTCGTGGGTTCGAATCCCATCAGAGTCATGTGGGTTTTTCTGCCCCGACCGGCTCCTACCCAGAGTTGAGTTTGCTGCCGACTCAGTTGGGAAAACTGGGACCACACAGTCGAGTTTCATCCACTTAATGGATGCCTTTCTGAGAGTGTTGCTCAAATTCCTGACCAACACTGCAGGTGCCTGTATCTCTCGGGCCTGGTTGACGCTGGGATATATTATGTAAGGAAGCGTAGAGTACAGCCCTGTCATGTAGTCTCAGACCAAAATGGAAATCCATAGCATCATCTTAATCATCCTCATTCTCATCAATCAGCATTTAAAAAAAAATGTCTCAGGTTCTGTGGCCCTTCATGCCCTGCTCTCATGGTGACCTCAGTTTCGATGTTCTCTCCACGTCCGTGGCCTTGGTTTGCTTCCGTCGGGGTCACCGGTATTGGCGAGTCCATTGGGGCTATCGTTGGACGGACGTGGTGGCGCCCTCCGGAGGGAGCTCACTCACACCGGCTCCGCGACTAAGCAATTATTGTCGTCAGTAGGGGGCTTAAGAGGTGGTGTCCTGCGTATGTTAGATCAGAACAGGCGCCACTGAACACCACTGAAGTGACTCGGCGGCAGTGCAGTGTCTCCTCCGGTGGGTTGCCTCTTGACGACTTGACACTGACTGCTCGTGGATTGCCGGTGCTGGGGCTGCGGCGGGATCAGCCGGGCTGTGGCTGTGGACGGGATGTCGGAATGAGCGGCGTGGGTGCACTGCCTCTGAGGTGCTGCAGAAGTTTGGACAGAAAAAAAAAAAAAAAAAAAAAAAAATCTAGTCTGTATAAGGTGAAATAAAGTGAAATTGCTAAGGGCATTAACTCTTGCTAACTGGGTATGGATGTGAGATTACCTACCTGCTCTCCAAATTTTGTATTTTGCGAGCTCTGATAATATGGCGATATTCCACACCAAGCATAGATACACATTTATTTGGACATGTAGTACTAAATCATCAAACTACTTTCAGTTGTAAAAATTTCCTTCCCTGCTTGTTTTGATGTGTTTTATTTTCTTACAGTATCCTAGATCTCCATCTTCTCTATTTCACATTCATGAGTGTCTCTCTCTTTGTTTATATGATAAACTGGTTTTCCCCCTTGGTCTCTTTCATTCTGTCAAATCCAGTCATGAATACACAAGTCTGTATGTGATGTGTAAGCATGCAAATTTGTGTGTCTGCATGTACATCAATTCATGGAAGAATCTGCTCATCTTTCCCCCTCACTCAAAGTATATAAAATGAGAGCTTACAGATGCTAATGTGTGCACAGACATCACACCTACCCCTCCCCCCCCCCCCCCCCCATCCAAAAACTCTAATAACTATTCCTTTCTGCTTTCCCCCCTCTCTCTCTCTCACACACACACACACACACACACACACACACACACACACACACACACACACACACACACAGCAACAGAATAAAGAAAAAAGCCGAAAATCTGCACTTCCATATACACAGGCAGTCTTTGTTGCTTAATTCTAATAAAAAAAAAAAGAAAATTAAGAAAACTCTGAAAACTTTTAGATGCAGCAAGAACAACAGCATCAACAACAAACAACACACTAACGTCCTTTGTTGGAGAGGCTGACATTCAGCGATCGTTCGTTGATGTTGTCGCTGCTGGGCTGAATGTCCAGGCAGGGCTTGTTGCCGATGCCCATGGAGGCCATTTCATTGATGTGAGATCTGCCACAGAACAAAGCAACACTCAGCCACTGTTGTGCTACAGTTTGGTCTCCTCCTCCTCCACCCACCCTCATGACCTCCCATTCCCATGAATTGTCCTCACTAGCGGTTGTCTATCATCCATACCAAATGACACTACTCTTCTCAAACAAATGAAACAACTCCTAAGCATATCTGCTCCATCAAACCACTTCGCGGAATCTTTAAAAAAGAAAAAAATAATTACATAGACTCTTGCAAAACAGAAGCACTTTCTTTCAGAGAACTTCCGTCCAAAAAACAGAAAATTACCCTGTGAACCGAAGTCAGCAAGAATTTCACTGTCTAGCAAAGAAAAGGTTTTGCCAAGTTCAACTTCACGAACAGGTTTCACCATTCTCCTCATGTTTGGTATAGTCCAAGTATAATTTGGAGTCCCACTGGCCACCTTACTTTTTTCTCTCTTTTCTCTTTGATTGCATTAAGTTTGGTGCCCATGTTTTCCACTTTTAGCACATGATGTATGCACAGTACACTCACCCACTGTCGCACACAAGAAATACACATACCTACATGTGTTTACAACATGATACACACTTGAGTGCAAAAGCATACCCTTCCCTATAATGTGAATTCCAATGAAATTTTTATGTCCTTCATAAAGCATACCCTTCGCTATAACATGAATGCCAATCACATTATTATGTCCTTCGTAAACCGTACCCTTCCCTATAATGTGAATTCCAATCACATTATTATGTCCTTCATAAACCGTACTATAACATGAATTCCAATCACATTATTATGTCCTTCATAAACCTTACCCTTCCCTATAATGTGAATTCCAATCACATTATTGTGTCCTGCATAAGCCATTCCCTTCCCTATAATGTGAATTCCAATCACATTATTATGTCCTTTGTAACGTAAACCTTTCTCTATAGCGTGAATCCCCTTTCATTACTTACTAATCTAAATCTTCTTCCATTCTCTCACACACAATTACTTCAGAATCGGCCCTTCACACAACACACCCTTCCTCACGCCCATGCACCCCCCCAAAGGGCTCACCCCTGTTCCGGATTGCCTGATGCCACAGAATGCGTGTGATCTCTTTCACCCAGGCTCGCTTCACTTCAGAGTTTGGAGCCTGAAGGATGTAATTGTCCCCCCAGGGTGCGCCGGCGAAACCAGAGATCTCAAACTTGTAGCCGGAGTCTCCGCAGTTCTCCGTCAGTCCTATGTCGGCCATCTTGAACAAACAGGAAGTCTGAGAGGTCAGCGTTAATAAAAGAATTGCCACTTCACTAGTGTCTATGGAATATCAATCTGAACTGATTACATCGGACCTCATATTTGATCTCAAAGTTCTAGAAAGACTCCATGCCAGACCCCAAGCATTTACAAAAAGAGTTGCATGAAAAGACGTGTTTATAAGGAGACTTTATACCAAATCTGACAAATCCTAAGTGCTTGCAAAAAGAATTCTTACCAAACTGTACATACTTAATCTGTTTACGGGAAGGATCTTCACCAGATCTAATTCCTTTTCCAGCAGAGCTCATACTAGAACTTGACTATTATAGCAGAAATGAATGATACTAGATCTGAATTGTTTACTGACTGGGTTAATGATTAGCTGATGACAGACGTTTACCAAAAGCACTGAATACTTCTGCAGACAGGTCTCACAATGTTGCTGATGCCTTGTCCTAAACAAAAGTCTAAAATATTGACAGACACAGCCTCGGGATGGAATTCATGCTGAATAAATGGAGGACGTAGAAACAGACAACTTCTCAATACACCACGTGTGTGACGGGGAACTACCACACAGCCTACAAGTACGCTGGCGAATGACCATTTTAAGCTGAAAATGAACCCACTGGAACGATTTCAGCATTGGCATATCACTGGAACAAACTGCCACCAGTCACAACAAAACACAATGAAATCAGGACAGTTGGCATCTTTGTACATACATGAACATGACCCTATGACAAAGCAGTACCTTCAGGCTGTGTTTGTAGACATAAATATCATGCTGGCCCCCTTGACGACCCCGGCGTGTCTTGCTGAAGAGAATGAGGTCCTCGAAGAGGAACACCTGTCGCATCATCTTCTTGCGACCTTGGAACACCAGGAACTCATCTTGACGCAACAGCCTGCCTTGCTCCTGGAGGTTCACCTGCACAAAGGCATGTAATACTGTGAGCCCTGCAGGACCATCAAATTCAGCCTTCCCTGGCACAACTGTTGGCATTCCCTGGCACAACTGTTGGCTATCTTAACCGACTTCAATTTTCATACACAGCACTCGCAACCCTGTTCTGGTGAATAGATCTACACCTCTGGAAACATGGCCAGATTTTCTTTTCAGCTTCTAATATTCCTTTATGCTGTTTGTAACTCAGTATTTCTTATTGCGAAACATTAACAACAAATGTTTGTGTATGTCAGTATTTCTTACAGAGAATTTTATGTGAATCATCACCAGCAATGTAATTCAGTATCTTTCACTTGTGAAACTATTGTGAAAACATTAACAACGTTTGTATTTCAGTATCTCTTTACTGTGAAACATTCAACAATCAGAACAAACATCGATACAAACGTAAAGGGATAATTTACATATCATGATGAAAGCCAAATATCCTATGCCTATGCTGTGGGGAAAACGGTTATCTCCATGTTAAAAAAAAATTCAACATATGTGCACTTTGCACAGCTGTGTATTTGTGGCCCCAACTTATTTGTCACAACCTTCAACAACACAAAAGCCCACACAAATGGAATTTACAATCTTCAACAAAGGAAACCCAAAAAATCCAAACACTTACATCCACATCTCGTAAGGAGTCCATTGCCAGAAGGTCATTGCCATGACGCAGTTGGAACCTCACCATTTCTTCAGCAGCCTGCCAGACAGAAGGAAGGAGGAGTAGGACAGCCCATTAGTACTTTGTGTCTTCAGTGGGGCTATGGTGTATGTGACATGGTGTGTGGTGTACATGATGTTCTATATGATAAACAACTTGTACATAGAATGGCGCCATCTGGTGGGCTACTAGGGAGGGATGGTGAGTTCTGACAGTGCTTGACTGCTTGATCCAGTTCTATCATCATAGCCCAGCCCACCACACATGACTTCTGCGGGGCCGACACCAAACTGAGGGGAAAAATAAACATCATGAAAAACATACAAAAAAGACCCTCTTGCCTCCAGTAGTTTTTTATCGACAAAATTGACGGAATCAAAGCCATGATTGGTTCACTCTCGCAAGCAGTGTAAAGATTTTGGATCCAAAATAAATATTGAAAAAAAAAAATCAAGGGCTGCAACTCTGAGGTTCATGTATTTGATCATCATTGTCCATGAAAAGGAGTTGCTGCGTCTCTTGAACAGTTCGCAGCTTTCAAGTTGACAGTTCAGTTGCAGATCGCAGCTTTCAAGTTAAGAGTTCCGTTGCAGATCGCAGCTTTCAAGTTAAGAGTTCCGTTGCAGATCGAAGCTTTCAAGTTAAGAGTTCAGTTGCAGATCGAAGCTTTCAAGTTAAGAGTTCCGTTGCAGATCGAAGCTTTCAAGTTGACAGTTCAGTTGCAGATCGCAGCTTTCAAGTTAAGAGTTCCGTTGCAGATCGAAGCTTTCAAGTTAAAAGTTCCGTTGCAGATCGCAGCTTTCAAGTAAGAGTTCAGTTGCAGATCGCAGCTTTCAAGTTAACAGTTCAGTTGCAGACAAATTGTCCCCAAGAGTGACAAAACTTGCATTTCTGAGATCTTCTGTGTAGAAAGCTGTGCATCAAACAAACTCTGTGTGAGGAACACTGCTCATTAACTGATAAAGTCCTCCATACATCAGCAGCACAGCAGTCAGCCAGCTCACAGTGTGAACCAGACATACATACAGCAGTGGCTCAGAGTTTGATACGTATGAGTTTATATTTTTCTTCTTATTTTTTCTCTTAATTAATGTCAAAAGGCTATAATAAAAAATTTCAACCTTTGTTTACATTCTAATGAATGCCTCTTGCATAAACTATTCTTCTGTGACTAGTAAAAAAGCTGACACTGCTTTTTATTCTGAATATGCAATGCTAACCAGAAACTGTTTCTGGTCTTAAATCAAGCTAATAGTAACTTAAAAAAAAAAAAAAAGGGAAAAAAAGAAAACTACCACCACCCACCCACCCAAAAACAACAACAACAACAAAAAAAAAACCCAAACAAAACCTTGATGGTCGGCAGATATGTACAAAAATATATTCCCAAACTGTAGTACCTTCAATGCTACACAAAGTCAAAGAATTTGTTTCCCTCCTGTTCTCCCGATCCCTTCCCTTCTCTCCCCTTTAAAATATAAAAGAACCAAACATAATAACAAAAACCTGAAAACAAAAAAAAACCCACATGACCTTCAAATGTTACCATAACACTACATATATACCACCCCGCTATGGAAGCAGAGGGCACCTCACCTTCAGGTCGGCGTACTCGGGCTCTGTCTCCGGGCACTCCTTGAGGATCTGTTTGAGGAGCAGGGCATACTTGCCCATGCGCTGCACAGGCTTCAGCAGGTAGGAGGCCAGGTCCATGCGGTCCCCCATCTCCAGCTGTTTTTGCTGCACACAGCGCACACGGATTACTCCATGCTTACTCAGCATTATCCAGATCTAGGGGCATTTCACAGGGAGGTGACTGCAGGCGACAACTGAAACTAATCCGCCACTTAAAAGGGACAAACACATTACACGACAAAACATGCATGTTTCCACCTTTCAGGTCTTGATGCTCATCTTGCGCTGAATTTGAGAAGATAAGTGACTGGTCAATCTTCATTTTCACTGTCCTGAATGTTGTTTGTCTTGCCTGAGAAGACCTCACAGGTGGATAATGCGTCTTGTTTGTCTTGCCTGAGAAAACCTCAGAGGTTGATAATGCGTTGTGTTTGTCTTGTAATTCACTTGTCCCTTGTTAACTGGCAGATATCTTTCAAATTCCTTTTAAAATTTCTGTGAAAAAATGATCCTCATGATCATCTGGATCTATGTGAATAATACACAAGATTTTTCCTTGCTAGAGTGGAAGGGGTTTCCAGTGCAGCAGGTGATCAACCCGGATGTTTCAGCGTGAAATGACCATTGTTTGTTTTGGTACAAACACACTGCACCTTCGCTATGATGGTCTTAGGATGAAGTTCTTTTTTTTTCCTTTTATGATAACTGCCCTATTTTTAATAAATACTTACAGTACCAAGACATACAGTTTCTTATCACTTTTATCACTGTTTTAAAGTACAAATTTACCCGTTTACTTTTTCATTTCCTTTACTTTTTTTTTTTTTACTTCAAGTACCAACTCATGCACTTCTTTTTTCATTTTCATTCCTCAATTTGTGCTGACTGAACAGACGAGCGGTGGAGCTGACCTCTGATAACGCCTGAACCAACACACTAAGGGGAGAATTATGGCTGCCTGTCTCTGGTTTACATTCAGCATCACTGGTCAAGATTTCTTTCTGCTTTTCATGAAAAAAAATGAGACCAAGATATCAATCATCACTTGATATTATTCTTTAGACTTAAACATGGCGGCTCCCATGACTTGAGACATGCAAGGTATTCCCAGCACTCTATGAACTTCAGTTACAACCTGGTCTGAGCAGATCACTGTGGCTCTTTCCGAAATGGAACTCATCCTACTAATTTGACACAGTTAGCTTTAGAACACGAGATGCGCAACAACTTAGTATGGAATGTATCAGATTTTCATCTCGAGTACATAATCCTATGAGCAAAACCTCAACTCAGGGAAAAGTTTGCATGAAGGAGTCATCAGCCACTCTAAGAAAGATGAATCCTACTGATAAGAGATGAAGCTGATATAGATGTAGCTTCTTCTTCTACTGTGTACGCAGGCTGATACTCCTGCGGACGCTCCCTATATGGACAGACAAGTATTAATCCCATCTAGTAAACAAAGGGAGTGGAGTTTTGTGAGTATAACTTTTTTATCCCCGCCATTTAGGCAGCCCATACTCCATCTTCGGGGAGATATAGATGTAGCCATTCTAGTGTGCTGACCAATGTCTGTAACCAAGGTCATACTTACCCTGAAGAACTGCTTGCCCAGTTCCAGCATGAGGTCATCAGATTTGGGCTTGTTCTTGTTGTACAGGGTATACAGGTGGAATTCTGGCTCCTACACACACACACACACACACACACACACACACACACAAACGCACACACACCACACACACACACACACATACATACATACACCACACACACACACCACACACACACACACACACCACACACACACACACACACACCACACACACACACACACACACACCACACACACACACACACACACACACCACACACACACACACACCACACCACACACACACACACCACCAGCATTACACATACTTAAAAAAATGAATTCACACTCAAATACACACCCACACACATGTGCGCACACACACCACCACCACACACACAAGAGCCTGCAAAGCATATGCATTTACATAGTCATCATCAATACAGCAAAAGTAATAAATCAATCTCGTGTGATTTGGATCTATACTCAGAACAGAACTTCTGCCGACATATGAAAAGCATACTGAATTAATAACTATAAATGTAATCAACACAAGCTTTAATCTTTCAGTACACACCACATGTGTACGCACCACACTCACTTATACATACACATTTGTCCTAACATACCACTGGCTGGGAAAGCAATGTAAAACAAAACACCAAATGTCCCATCCTCCACTTCTAACAACCCATTTCTGCTCAACTCCATATGGATGCACATCGTTCCATTTGACTTAACACCACCTCATCCTTCACCTTCACTTTCCAAGTCCCTCCCATTCCATTAACCTCTCTGCACTCACCCGACATCCACCCCTCCATTTTCACGATTCAGTGCTCCTTCATCCATCTCATGCCACCTCCATCCCCCACAAAGTTCACCCTACTTTGACAAATGACTCCCACTCCAGATCTCCCGGACTCCATAGTTAACTCAAACAGTTCCTCCTGTCACACATGTTGTGTGTGTGCCAACTAACTTGACCCCATCTTAACAATCTCTGACCATACTTGCATCAGTGTACCACTTTTCAATGTACGGTGGACTCCACTGATATAATTCCTGTTTAATTCACCCTAAGCCCAGTAATATCACCTTGTACGTACTCAGAAAACTCTTTGTTTTTCACTGCACATACCCCATTTCATCCACCCAACTTTGCTCCATCTGTACACAGAAATCTTGGCCTGCCTTGGAACAAGTATTCATTATTCTTATTACTATCATTTTACCAATATCATCATCATTCATCTGCCAATTCAAAAGCATCCTAATTCACTACTCTGTTCACTTAAACCTTTCCACCTGAATCTAGGTCATACCCTTTATTGACCAGCTGACACAGAAATATACATCAGGGCTGCAACCATATCCATTCCATATTTTTCCATCCCAATTTTCTAAATTTGACATGCTCTCTCAATGCATTCATTCACCAATCAAACTGTTCCCTCCCTGTGTACTGACATGTCTCAGGAAGTAGTGTCCCACAAGGAAAGGGTTGTGTTCGCAGGCCTCGAGCTCCGCAGGAAGTACTGAGAGTGGAACTGGTAGATCTTCTCCACGTTCCCGAAGATGACATTACGTTTGCCGCGCATCATCTGTGGCACATCGACGCGCTGCAACTCTGGGATGTAGTTCTCAATGATGTACTGCAGTGAGCGGGTGTAGTCTCTCTCTGTCTGTACCATCTCACTCATGATCAGCAACACGGTCCTGTCACATACAGGGATGGTTCATGGCTCTTCTGACTTTGATCCTTTATTCATCTACTTATACATGCGAAATGAATTGCAACACAGACATATCAATAAATGAGTGTTTGAAGTAAGAGTATGTATGTAGTTTATGTGCAACATCAGAGTTGGACAGTGGAAGAAGAACAAAAATGTTTTCCTTCTGAAATGCACCAATTAAGGGGACTCAACCCAACTCTCTAATCCTAGTCTCAAATCTTCCCATCTGAGACCAAAGCACTCTCACCTACTCTGAATAGATGTTGGTCAGGGACTAAACAGACCTACAAATATCTGCCTCTGATGGAACTCAAACCCCAGACCTGCCCCCCCCCCCCCCCCCCCCCCCCCCATGTTAAGTGCGGCACCATGGACAGTGAACCATATGCATCTCCTCTGGATCTAAATATGCAGTTTGCTGTGATCTCAAGCTGTGTGGTTTTTATAGCCAAGCTGACCACTGGGGCCCTATCAGGGGTGTCAGCCAGTTACAATCAGAACTATGAACAGCTTACTGCTATCATCTTTAATCCATTTCTTTCTTCTATTTTCTTTTCCTAAGCATGAACCCCATTGTCAGACAGAGTTACCTTTTCTTTCCCGACAGACGGAGGTCAGCCATTGGCCCTGTGGGGGAAGTACGTGAGTGATGGAGGTGGGAGTTGACGGAGACTGGGTCCACTTGGTCTGGCTGCCATCTCCACTGCTGAGGGAGGTGTTCATCATGCCCTCTGGGAACTCCTCCTCCTCCTCCTCTGGCATGCTGCACGAGGACAACAGAGAAACCAACATTTCAGGACAGGGTCTGACGGGGAAAGCATGAGATGGGGCAGAGACGACCGTGGAGGAGGGAAGTGAGGGATGCGGGGGGTGGAAGGGAATGGAGGGGGAGACAGTAGTGTCGAGGGAGAGAAAGGCAGTCAGAGGTGGGAGGGCAGGGAACCAAAGGCAGAGGAGTGAAGACAGAGGCAGGCAGGCAGGCAGGCAGGCAGGCAGGCAGGCACACACAGAGAGAAATGTGGGAGTGTGAAGAAGGGAAAAGTGTAACTGTATGTGCATCAAAGCATGTGGATGCAAGTCAACTGAACAGCACCAGGTCTTCCTCACCCCCAGCCACCCTTCTCCTTTACTGGATACAAAGCAGAAGCCATGGGACATTAGGTATTCAATAATAACTAAATGAAAGGAGCAGCCACTATCCATTCATAAGGTCATCATTTAATTTTCCTTCTTTTTTGATAATCACTCACTCAGTTCTGTCAAATCATTTAATCCTTCATCCCAGCTTCCCAACACCCCAGCATTACAACCACCCCTGTACCTCTTCCCCACATCAACTTTCAGATCCACCCGTCCCGGCACCCCTCTTCCCCAAGGCATCACCAACCTGGGCAAGCTGTCAGAGCTCCCTGTGATCATGCTGAGGGTCCTGTTCGCTCTCTGCTCCAGTTTGCTCTCCACCTCAGATCGAGCAGAGTCTGGGGTGTGGTCCTCGTAAATAGGCGAGGTCATCATGGGCACTGGGGCTGTGCTGGCTCTCTTCAGCATCTTCTTCAGCGGCCCTGGCTTGGAGGAGGAAGAGGAAGAGGAGCCTGAGCTGGTGACAGGACTGCCCTTGGATGAGGACGACCCCACTGGCTGGGAAATGTGCGACTGAGCTGCAAGCGGGCGGGGCCTTTACCCACTGGAGTTTTGAACTCGCTCTTCTCATGTCCGGGACTGGCCAGCGGAGTGGGTCTGGTGGGAAGGCGTGCGGATGGAGAGGTAGGGGAGGGGGTGCATGACAGAGGTTTGGTGCCTAGAGAGTTGGTGCTGACAGCACTAATGTCTCTGACCAAGACAGGAGAAGCAGAACTGGAACTTTCAATGTCATCGTCCTTCGCTCCAGGGTAGGAGGACTGTGGGGATGGACTCACCCTGTAGGAGTCTGCCCAGCCGTGTTCCTGGGCCCCACCAATGCGGGGTTCCCACACAGGCAAGTCTTCTTCCTCCACACTCTTCAGGTCAGTGGGCGGGGAGAGGCACACCGCCTTGGGACTTCTCAAAACTGACCTGGACAACCCTCCTGCCCCTTCTGTGGCACTTGTGCTGCTTTCCTCTCCAGAACCAGACTGAGTCTCTGGCCCAGGAACTCCTCCACAGGGTTTGGCCTCAGCCTGTGGACTTTCGTCCCTCACAGATTCTTTACCACCCTCCACAATGTCTTTGAGGGAATCGACGCCGTGCTCAGCCACGAGCTGGTCACGAGCACGCTGCAGCGTGTTGTGCCGGAGGAGCAGCAGGTGGTAGGTCTCCTGGCAACGGGCCTTGGCCACCCGCACTGCTCCAGCGTTTGTCGTTGTGCAGGCGCTGGGCGGTGTCGATCATGTGCACAAGGTTTCATCGTTCATGGGCGGGTGCTGCTGAAGGTAGTGCTCCAAGGAGCGGAGAAGCTTGTCCAGACCGGAGGCGGTGGCGCAGTGCTCCATCTTCATGGAGGCCACATACTTCATGGCTTCCAGGGCCCACTCATAGCTCTGAAAACACACCAGCAGTCAGGAGTCACCTTGAGGTTTATCTGATAAGTTCTGAATGTATTACTGTCGATATAACACCACACACAAAATTTGTGATCAAGCAATCATCAGTGGGCACTGTGGAAGGCAATGTCAACTGCCCACTATACCAACTCTACATTTCACACAGAGGTCCAACAAAACTACACACCCCATAAAGATGGACACATTTACACATGCACACACGTACGCGTACGCATTCACACACTCCTCTTCAACCTAATTCAGGTGTGAACATGACTCATGGCCTGGTTGAATGGTGACAAATGCTACAGGTGGCTGGTGATTTTCTCTTGCTTGTTTTATAATGTAAAGCTTTGGCAATGGCGATATTTTCCCTCACATGCTCCTCCTTTTCTTTCTTTCTTTTTTTTTTTTTTTTTTTTCAAATTTCCTTTCAATCTGATCCAGGTGTGAAACACTTCCCATGGCCTAGCTGAGCAGTGAGCCATGCTACAGGTGGACACACCTGGCTCTGGCTGCTCAGGGTTCAGGTTCAGGTGTGGCAGCTGGTGAATTCATAAAGCATGTAAATCCTGACGGCTGCTTCTGCAAAATTTGCATGGTTCACAGAGTTCCACTGATCAAAGTTCAAACACTTCTTCCTGCCTCCTTTCTGACATTTACAGACTTCTTCTTCACATCTCCCATTCTGATTTTTCAAGGACTGTGACTGTCTGAAACACACTGTTAAAAAAAAAAAAAAAACACACACAAAAAAAAAAAAAAAAAAAAAAAAGCACCACTTCAGAATAACAACAATAACAAACTGAAACATACCAAGTACAGGCAAAAGCTCAGACTAGCAATGGACACTAAGAATCCAATGGGATGATTCTGGGCTTTTGTTATTTCCTGGATATTTTTTTTTTTAACTTTCTTCTGCTCACTTCTTTGACTTCCTGTTAACTCTTACAAAATAAACAAACTATAAAGCTAAACAAAACAAAGAAGAAAAAGACAGACAGACAGACAGAAACTCACACTTGGACCAACAAATGTGAAGGACTTTGTGAGTACCCCTGAATGAAAGTTCAAGGACTTTTCAAGAAAGAAGACTCACATTTCCAGTATTTCTAAGAATCATAGGAACTCTGTTCTACAGATTTTTGGTGCATGCCTGCAAGCACACACACACACACACGCGTGCATGCACACACACACCAAACACACACACACACACACACACACACACATGCAAACACACTGACTTCAAATATTACTTCTCCAAAGAAAAAGTTTGATGCTTCTTCATGGCTTCACTCAACTTTCACCCAACTCTCTACTCACCCACTCCATCAACCACAGTGCACCTCCTCTACCCCCTCCCCTCCTTTCAGAGCAAATAGCCCATCTCCTCTATGATACCTTTATATTTTGACCCAGCAAAGACTCTTCCCTCCCCCACTGCCACTTCCCTACTTCCCCCTCTTCACCCCTCAGTACAAATTGCCCATCACCTCTATGATATCTCTCTCATTTCCCACCAAGTAAAGAATCACCCCCTTCCCCTTCCCTCGCTTCAACATCCCCCCTCCGTTTCCTCCCCCCAACCCCTATCCTCAGCAAGGATGAGGTGGAAGCTGGTGATGATTGCCTGAGGGATATGGAGACCTTTCCCACTTGAAAGTCTGGGAGCTGGTTGATATTTTACACCCAGTGCACCCTGCCTGAACTAGAACCCAGCTCCCATTTCCCCCACAGTAAAGATGGCCCCCGATCTCAACCTGAACATGGGCTTCCATTTTCGTTGTACACGCTAGTGTCATCGTTCTGTCTGCAAATGGTTAACCCATACCATGTGTTCAAGCTGCATTAAAATGAATATTCAGATGCTGGTAGATAAATAATTTAACTAATAATCTCAAAGATAAATAGCTTGTTTAATCAATAGTCTCTATGCAACTTCAATAACCCACTTCAACGATAACATTCAGTGCTCACTGATCGTTCTTTTTACATCTTCTGATTTAACTTTTCTTTTAATGCATCGTCTGTCTTTTGTGTCTACAGTTACACCAGGGCAGCCTTCACCATGTTCTTCCAAGCAGATGCTTTATGTTTTACGTTCATTTCTTCTGTTTGTTTTGGATTTTGGGGGTGCTGGTGTCAAGAATGTTTAATAAAAGTTGTATGGATTTGGGCACATATTTGTCCAAACTTCAGCCTCACTACCACTCAACTGCCTCAAACAGAATCCATCTCTCTCCCCTGAAAATACAACCAATCCAACCTACCAAACAAACACAGAGAATGTCCCCCTCCCCCCGCCATCAAATTGTGTTTGTGACAATTTTTCTAATTCTCTTCCTTCCTATATAAAACTGTTTTGTTTCAGCCCCAGTCAGCTCCCCTCCTTTTCCCTGTGTGTGTGTGTGTGTGTGTGTGTGTGTGTGTGTGTGTGTGTGTTGTGTGTGTGTGTGTGTGTGTGTGTGTGTGTGTGTGTGTGTGTGTGTGTGTGTGTGTGTGTGCATACACGTGCACGTGAGAGAGAGAGAGAGAGAGAGAGAGAGAGAGAGAGAGAGAGAGAGAGAGAGAGAACATGTACGTATGCACATCTGAGCGAGTGTGCTTGCAAAATATCCTCCCTGCAGAAGGAAAATGTCCATGGTAGTACCATCTCAGTAGTGAACACTTCCTTCTGAATCACCACCCTTTTCTTTTTTTCTTCCCTCCTCATTCCCCACATCCTCCATTCCCTTTGCACTTTCACCTCTCCATGTCCACCCATTCTCCCGCCCCTTCCCACTCCCTACTCCCAAACCAGTGACCTTCAGACTCCAGCACCAGCGAAGGAGCACACTATCCCCCATCAATGAGTGGCTGACAGAAGCTTCGGTCAGGGGTCGCTGACAGCGAGAGACAGCATGCCCTCAGGCGGCGAGATTGGCCTGGAGGTAAAAAATCTGGGTCATGCACGTGACAATCGTAGACTTAATAAAAAATCAGCAATGCGCGGCACGTGACGAAAATGTCCTAGCGGTCAAAGCCATCAAAAACCTCTTTCTGTCCTCCCACAGAATTACCACAGAGTCCTGAGCCCCCCCCCCCCCCCCCCCCCCCCCCCCCCCAGCTCGACCGCCCCCAGTACAAGTGCCCTTGGACCGATTATCGTTCTTTGCTTGTCCTCATCTCGAGGGGCACCACCATCACGAGAAAGGATCTGGCAATGGACATATAGTACGGCAGGGGGATCTCTCCCTGTGTGTGTGTGTGTGTGTGTGTGTGTGTGTGAAGACGGGGGTGTGGAAGATAAGGGAGCGATGATGGTGCTTCAACATTCAGGTCAGGTCTCGTACCGAGGGATGTGGGTGGGTGAAATGGGGAGGGGGTGCCATTTTCTTCGAGTTCAAGGTCTTTTCTCTGCTCAAAGAGTATTATGATACTTCACCCGGGGGGAAGGGGTGGTATGGAAAGGAGTTTGCATTAACTATCACCATGAGAAGCAGCATTGAGACAAGCTGGAGAGAGAGAGAGAGGGGGGGGGGGGGGGGGGGGGGGGGGGGGGAGGGAGAGAGAGAGGGAGGAGAGAGAGAGAGAGAGAGAGAGAGAGAGAGAGAGAGGGGAGGAGAGAGAGAGAGAGAGAGAGAGAGATGTGGAGAGAGGGACAGGAAAGAGAGAGGGGCGAAGAAAGAGAATGAAGGAAGCAGTAGAGGGGCGAAAAGAGAGCGAAGGATAAGAGAGAGAGAGAGAGAGAGAGAGAGAGAGAGAGAGAGAGAGAGAGAACGAATGTACCTACATTACCTATTTAATATTGTGTGCGTGTGTTCTTGCAAGTGTATGTGTATCGCATGAGTGCTTTTTTTTTTTTTTTTGCTATATCTAAGCTTGTGTATTTTGTATCCATTGGGTTCCCATATGTGAGAACTGAAAACTTTACCCCCCTAAACACCCAATAGTTTTCAATCACCAACCATGGCACAGGCAGCTGCCCACAGATGGACAAGTCACCCACAGATGGGCAAGTCACCCAGAGATGGGCAAGTCTTCCAGAGGTGGGAAGGTCACCATGAGATGGACAAGTCACCCAGAGATGGACAAGTCACCGTCCAAGTTCTCTCCGACAAACAAACGCTCTCAAAGGGGACGCAATGGAAATCACGCTCGTACATGTCAGCTCCAGCTGGCTACGAAGAAGGGGGTGCTGGCAGCATGCCGCTGTAATTTCTTCAAGTTCCTTTCTGACTGGACACTGGAGCCGACAGCGGAGTGACCGTCCACCCAGGCCACCCTTCACTGTGCAGCACAAAGTGCCGACGGTGACCCTGAAGATGGTCGATGGTCAGCAGAATGGGGGTGAACCGAGGTCGGCCACTTAGCCGCCCAGCCTTGGCCTCGCTGACTGCCGGTCACGTGCGGTGACGGTCAGGGGGCAGGGGGGAAGTTGACACCGGTTTTCTGCAGGGACGAGAGTCGCCGTTCAACTGACCGGTCCACTCCTGTCCGTCCATCCATCCTGAGGGGGTGGCCGCCCGCGAATTAGCTGTCCATTTCCCTCCTCTCTCCCAGACCTTCCCCCCCTGATCGATCAGTTGATAACGAAATGAAGGCTGGGCACTTCGGTGGTCGGGAAGGGAGGGAGGGAGAGGAGATGGGAACAAAGGGACTGGTGGAAGGGGGAGAGGAGGGTGCAAAAAAAAAAAAAGGGGGGGGGGGGGGGAGAGAGAGAGAGAGAGAGAGAGAGAGAGAGAGAGAGAGAGAGAGAGAGTTAGTTCTGTGTTCATCAAGAAGTGCTATACCGTGCCTTACTATCCTGTGAAGACACAGTCCAAGGCAAGCCTGAAAAGGGTAATGTACAAGACATCTTTGTTTGGTGACCAGTGGAGGATGACAGTACGGATCATGCGCAGAAACCGGCAGGAAACCCCACTGGCTACTGTGCTCCATACTGGGAAACAACATAAAAAAAAAAATGTCGCCTGAATCTCCACTGTATAACTGAGAACGGAGAAAGTCTCTTCCTTTTTCCCCCTAGAAAAAAAACAACAACCCATGCTGCAAAAACGAAAAAAAAAAAAAAATCAGCAATCATTCAATACTAAAACACGGCCTTCTTTGGGAGAACAAAAAAAGTTTTCTATTTCTATTTAAACTTTGACCGTCAATAGTGAACTAACCGTCAACATTTTCCGTCTATCTCCCACCACCAACCGTTCATACTGAACTAACTGTCAGCATTTTCCGCCTGTCTCCCACCACCAACTAAAAGCTAAAAAAACGGAATTCAACTAAAAAACAAACACAGCTTTGCAAGGAAACATGTAGAACCGCAGAAGAATCATCTATGTTCCAACATGGGTGAACGACTTATATCATAACAGTCACTTTCGTCCAGTACACTTTCTTACGGCGCTGTCAAGCACAAACACTACCAGTTGTACTTCTTTACACCGTCAAATCTCATAATTATCGATTTATTGGTACTTCTCTGTCGTTAGCCAACTGCCGTCCTTGATTTTTTTTTTTCCACAAGACATTAGCCACACTTCACCGTTTCTCAAAGTCTCCCCACAACCAACCACCGCACACCACGCCTCTCCCTCCCCCTGTCCTCTCTACTCTGTTACCCCCGCCACTCTGCGATCCCCACTGTTCGTGGAAGGAAGGATGGGGGAGGGGAGGGGCAGGGGAACGGGGATGAAGTTGAAGAGGCCGATGCCAGAGGGAGGGCGGTAAGAAGAGTGGGATGAGAGGGGAGGATTTCCGCCACCGGAACCAAAGTAGGAAGAAACTCTTGGAACAGCATTGACAGCTGAAGGTCTTCAGAGAAGAATCCCCCCCCCCCCCCCCCCTTTATCCCCATCCCCGCTCAGACAAGAGTTTCAGTCCCGAAATTCCTCTACACTACGGGGGCCGTGGCTCATCAAGGTCATGACTTCTACATGCCCTGCTGTCATTAATAGTTTTGACACTGCCGAGATCCGAACCAGTACCTCCAACATGGTGGGGCGTCTCCAGGGTTTGTCTTCTGATGGGATGCCTTACTCACATAACTATCGGACACTGTTTTAAAGTCGGAGAATTTAAGCATTGTGAAGTTCACTTTGGTTTCTCCTCGACCTAAGATCACACTGATCTCTGCCACTATGCCCAGGGTTCTGGTCCTTTTCTCTGATCAGACACGGAGAGCTGTTTCCTAGGACCACAGGCTGATGAACCAACGATGCCCCTTGCCACAAAGACCCGCGTTCTAAAGCTTTTTCTTCGGTAATCGGGCAGTAAGCCAATCTTCTAGATCTCCCATTTTCTCTCTCTCCCCCTCTCTGAAGCACGCGTGCACGCGCATACTCAGAGAGAGAGAGAGAGAGAGAGAGAGAGAGAGAGAGGGAGAGAGAGAGAGAGAAAGATAGAGAGATGTAACGATGATTGTCTTCATTTCATAAAGTCCACACCGTCCTCATACCTTCTTCTACTGTAATTCATCCTACTTCGCAAAACAAAAACAATCAGTATAAAAATAAAACGAACAGAGAAAAGGGGAACAACAACAGCAACAACAACAACAAAAAGCAAGAAAAAAAAAGCACAACAACGAGAAAGTGCAGAGCAGAAGGAGGACGAGAGGTCAAGGACATGGAAGAAAATGAGAAAAAAAAAAAAAGGGAGAAAATGCAAACAGAAAAGGAAGAGATCGAACCACCAACACCAGTTACGAAAGAACCTTAAGCTCTGGATAAACTAATAGGAGCAAGGGGGTGTCAGGGGGCAGAACCCGGTAAAACCGCAGACCTTGGGCAAACAGCCAATCCAGATATGGCTCTTCAAACAAATCAAAGTGCAGATACACTTTTACTTTCAGCAATAGAAGAAAATCGAAGAGCAGGAGGGTGAAGGAGGAGGAGGAGAAGGAGAAGGAGAGGAAGGAGGATGAGGGGGAGGGAGGAGAACGAGGAGGAAGGGGGAGGGGGGAGAGGGTCAGGGGAGGGGGGATATTCCCAGTCTTTCCTGTGAGATAATCTACTGAGAGAAAGCAGCTTACTACTTCTTGGTTGAGCTTCTTTCCAACTATTGATTGTATTCTCTTTCGGGGGGAAATGTGGGTATTGCCTTGTCTCTGTCTTGGTCTCTGTCTGTCTGTCTGTCTGTGTGCGCGCCGCGGGTGTGCGTGTGAGCGCGCGCGTGTGTGTGCGTATGCGTGCACTTGCACGTGTGTGTGTGTGTGTGTGTGTGTGTGTGTGTGTGTGTGTGTGTGTGTGTGTGTGTTCCCGCGCGCGTGTGTGCGTGCATGCGCTTGCATTTGCAAATAAATGACGATATAACTCCGAGATCAGTGACAGAATTATAATGCTACATTCTCTGAGAGAGAGAGAGAGAGAGAGAGAGAGAGAGAGAGAGAGAGGGAGTGTGTGCGCGCGCGCACAATGATGATGTTCGTTATTTGAAGGCGGGATGGGAATTATACGCTGTTCGCTGTTTTGCTCAACAAACATGCGTTCCCAACCCTAAAAGTTGTATTCATTTCAAAGAAATATCCCGTGTCGTTTGTTTGCATGCTTATTTGCTAGCTTTGTTTGTGTGTGTGTGTGTGTGTGTGTGTGTGTGTGTGTGTGTGTGTGTGTGTGTGTTTAAAACACCCTTTATTGCATTTGACATTCCCCTTGTGTCTCGTAAACTACTGTGAATTGTTGAGACTTCAAAATGAACATGGATTTCGTTCAGGGCCCACAACTTTTTCCTTTTTCACTTCACCTGTTTTTTGTCTCGGGGTGGAACGATTTCACTTCAGACTAACGGCTGTAGCCCGTCTTATGGATCATACTCAGTGTTCACATTCACACGTATGGAGCAATGAATTTGAGAAAAAAGAAAGTACAGAAAAAAAAAGAAACAAAGCATACCCTTTCAAAGATGGCAGATAGCGCAAGGACGACGCCGTGGAGGGAGTGGGCCGGGTGGAGAGGGATGAGACACAGAGGAGACTTTTATTACCGGCCTCTAAACGTGTTCCATGATAGTAACAAGGTGTTGTGTATGCGTGCGTACGTGTGCGTGTGTGTGTGTTTTTTAGAGAGAGAGAGAGAGAGAGAGAGAGAGAGCGGGCGGCGGAGAGAGAGAGGGGGAGGGAGGGGTGGGAGGAGGGAGGAGGGAAGGAGGGTGTGTTTTACACACTTGAATACGCACTCCTCTACAGAATGCCTCACCGACACAGACAGCATCAAAGAGGTGGTGGGAGCGTGAGACAAAAATAATGAACAGCCGGACGAACTGGGACACCACATACTTACGCATGCAGAGACACACACACACACACACACACACACACACACACACACACACACACACACACACACACACACACACACACACACAGCGTGTCACGCACCTTGTCCAGCAGACTGTAGCAGCGCGCGGTGTGCCCTCGATGCGCTCCCTGGTGTCCTCCAGCTGGGAGGTGAACAGCTGCAGCTGCTGCTTCAGCAGGCGGGCACCGTGTCTGTAGCCCAGGGCACTGTCGCTGTACACCCCCGTCTGCCCCAGCGTGCCCGCCTCTTCCATCAGGTCATTGCCCTTCTCGATGTGCGTCTGCCCATACCGCCACACACACACAGAGGTTTCAGTGGACTGTCTCCCAGACCCCATACCAGCAACAATAACACATGACAAATCGATAGCTTATCGCCCTGTTGACTGTATAGTCAGAGTTAAATTCACACACACAGCACACACACACACACACACACACATTCAATATCCCCATCCATAAAGCCAAGCCGAGGGAATACTGACGCAAGACTGGCTACACACACACACACACACACACACACACACACACACACACACACACACACACACACACACACACAAACCTGTCTAATATCACTATATGGATAGACGTTAAATTGAAGACAACAACACCACCACACACACACACACACACACACACACACACACACACACACACACCAAGCCCTGTCGATCCCCACACTTATATTCACAATTACCCCCCCCTAAGGAGAAGACAATCTGTAGACAGGAAAAAAGCTTTCCGACTTTTTCGTTGCGTTTCCGCCACTAACCGTGGATAGTGCCATTACCACATCAGCAAACTAACAAGACTTAGCTAAACGGCATATTAAAAAAATTCTCAAAGAAGTTACGACGCATTAAAACCGAGGCAACATCCAACTCGTAATGCGTCGTAACTTTCCGTGGATGTCTTGTCACCGCCAAAAACGGGATGAAGGCGCGGGTCTTCCGTCACAAAGGCCCATAGTTTTTTTCTGTTTGTTACCTGCCACCCGTGGACAGAACACGCTTTGAATGCGATGTCTGGAGACGTCGGACAAAGGCATCGCCTAAAGGAAAACTTCCGAAACTTGGACTCACATCTTCGATCAACATCTATTTTTTCAACATATTCTATTTACTCCCCCCCCCCCCCCCCCCCCCCCCCCCCCCAAAAGTAATAAGGCGTTTAGCATACAAAGTAAATTGCTGCTAAATATAGCATCAGTGTTATAACTTTTGATTACGCGCGCGCGCGCGCACTCACACACACCCGCACACACACACACAAGGCACAAGCAGATGGGCAGACGCGCAGAGCTAATTGTCACGCATGATCGATTTCTGCTAATGACTGCTGGAATCGTACCTTGAACCGTCACAACCTTCGGCATGACTTCCCTCACTCGCCCCACCCTTCCTCTCTCTCACCTGTGTGAGTGTGTGTGTGTGTGTGTGTGTGTGTGTGTGTGTGTGTGTTGTGTGTGTGTGTGTGTGTGTGTGTGTGTGTGTGTGTGTGTGCGTGCGTGCGTGTATGCGTGCGTGTATGCATGTGCGTGCGAGTGTGTGTGTGTGTGTGTGTGTGTGTGGGGGGGGGGGGGGGGGGGGAGGGGGGGGGGGAGGAACGGGAGTCGGACACGCACAATGCGAATGTACATGTCCCGGGGCACTTCAATAACTGTTTCAAAACAAAAACCATGTTAGCTCTAAAAAGTAGTCTGCAAGTGCAATGCAGCGGACGAGGCGAAAAGATGAGGGTCGTGAAAGAGTGACAGGGGGGAGGAGGGACGAAAGGGAGGAGTTATGGAGAGATTGCCGGTATGCAGAAGAAAAGAAAAGGGGGGGGGGGGTGGGGGTAGAAAGAGGTGGTGTGGCATGGGTAGGGAGAGAGAGAGGGAGAGAGAGAGAGGGGGGGGAGGGAGAGGGAGAGGGCGGGAGAGGAACAAGGATAGACTATACTGGAGTTTAGGGCCGGTTATCAAAAACCTGACCACACAACTTCTCTTTCACATAGAACTTCAGTCCATCAACCGCGAAGGACGAAAAAAGCTGAAGTGCATCTATCTGAACGTTTATCAGGTGTCTATCAAACATTTAATAAGTCTTCTTAGTAAGTTCCCTTTGATCTATGACGATAAACACACACACACACACACACACACACACACGCACACGCACACACAATACAAAAAATTCAACAAAGAGAAATATCAGGTTTCGAGGAAAGAATGCAGATATCGAGGACGCTCCTAAACTTCAGTTTTGCCCGAGAAGTCAACAGTCATCCCTGAACCTCTTGTCACATACACGGCATGAAGCCAAGCCAGAGCAAACGAACAAACTCACTCACCCCCCCCCCCCCCCCGCCCCCCCCCCCGCAGTCATCCGACCCCCTGCATTGTCCCCCAGCCGCCGCCAGCCTACCTTAAACAGCCGTCGTTTAATCCTGGATATGGCCAATAAAGGAGACATGGACAGAAGTTTCTTTCTCAGATCCATTTTTTTGACCGAACACTTCACGAAATCCTTCCAAACTAATCTCCCTTAAGTCCACAGTCGTTACACCTTTCTGTTCACCGATTCAAGTACACACATGTTTAACTTTCCTGTCAACAAGTCTCTCCGGTAAAAAACAGGAAGCAAAAACTTCTTTGATTTTTTTCCCTTTTGATACTGATGAAAAAAACACATCCCTGGCGCAAATGATGACGACCGCGGTGCAATTGGGGTGTGGAAGGGGGGGGGGAGGGGGTGAAGAGTGAGTTCATTTCAATTCATGCACGCACGATTTCACGTGCATGTATGGGACAAGTAGGTCAACTTTGAGCCTGGCCTGCATGGGGTGACAACTTCAAACTCTCAGCGGTGTTCCCGTACGAATCATCGTAACACGTCTCGCTAACAAGGTAGACTGCTAGATGCCCGATGACGTGAACATTTGCGCATTAATGGAACCCATTTTTTTTTTTAAGCTACAAAACAAAGAAGCATTCTAATCATCTCGCTTATCAGCAAACTATTTTGACAGGCGTGATATCAGTCGTACGTGCACCTCCGTCCCGAAAATATCTTGTCTGTTCCCCCCCCCCCCCCCCCCCCCCCCCCCCCCCCCCTTTCGATCTCATCTTCCGATCCATTTCCGTGACATTATTTCCCACTTCGCTCCTTCCGGCTCCCCGTTCCAAGCCACACCCTAGCCTGCCACGTCGCCACCCCAGAACCGGCAGTCCACAAGGAGCGATCAATGTCAAAGTCATCATGGGGCACCCACTAGAGGAGACACTGCGCTGTTGCCGAGTCCCTTCGATGGTGTTCAATGGTGCCTGCACTGAGCACTGATCAGATACGCTATGCAGAACATCACCCACCAAGTCCCACCTCTGACGACGGTATTCTGTAGTCGCGGGGTGAGCGCGAGTCAGCGCTCCAATCAGGAGGACGGCGCCACCACCACACACGTGCAACGCCAGCCCTCATGACCTTGTCAATGCTGACGACCTCAACACGACCTCACCAAGCGCTTAAACGAGGAGGGGAAATTAAAACCGAGGTCGTAACAATAGCTGGGAACGAACGGACACAGCTCGTTGTTGCTGTTATTATAACAAGAGTACAACCGACTACACACAAAGAACGTCACACCCTGAACAGGTCTGATCGTCCAAAAAGATTTATATCCTATGATACGAAACACATAACAAAAGCAGATAATGACATAGTCGGTAATTACTGACACCTGACGGCACGTGACATTAGGCTGTGCTGACAGTGCTTTCAATTCTCATTGATAACTCACCTCCAGATTAACAAAGAAACCGTTTAAAAAATAATGAATCATGAAAAAAAGCCACAAAATACGTTAGGAAAAAAAAAAAGGAGAAATAGACAATGCAGAATGGATAGCTAGTGTTCACTATGGACAATTTATACCATTTTCACAACTTAATCTCCAGATTACAAACAAACACACATAAAAGCAGGCGTGTCATAAACTGCTATTTAAAAAAAAAAAAATGTACAGTTTCCAGAAACACAAGCGCATGATCCATAAAGGTAGAAAAACAGTAGACGACAGAAAAACAAACAAACAAAAAAAAAAAAGCATCGTTAAGAGAGTGACTGAATTTGAGACTTGTTCAACGCTGATCAATGAGGATGAAGAAGATGGTGTTCCATTTGGGTCAGAGACTACATGACAGGGCTGGTACTCTACGCTTCCTTTCAGATTAGCCAGGGGTCGACCAGGCCCCAGGGATACACAGACACCTGCAGTGCTGGCCGGGAAATATGAACAACACTCCCCGAGACGCATACTTAAAATGAACGAAACCCGACCGTGTGGTTTCAATCTCCCCTGTTCCTTCCATTTCTCTGATGGAGCCCATGGCAAACCCTGCTCTGGTAACAAGGCGATAGGGGCCGAACAACCCAACAAACAAATGGCTCTGACGGAAATGGAACCCATGGCCTGCCCGCCCACAATCCGCGAGGGTAAATACTCGTGTTGAATGGCAAGTGCAGTTCAAATAAATCATTTATGAAAGTAATGCCGCGTGCTGTGAGATTTAAGTCCCAGTCCTGGCAGCGCCTAGTATACGGAGGAAGGACATCCGTGTGCCCCCCCTCCCCCTTTTTATCTCTCTCTCTGTGCGCGCGCGCGAGCGTATGTGTGTGCGTGCATGCGTGCGTGCGTGTGTTCTAGATGATGTGTGTTTGCGCTCTTTATTCCAAAGGGTAACAAACAGGAAGCTGCTTTTTTTCATCTGGCCCTTGTCCCTTCAAGTACTAAGGGTACTACTACTGAACACTATTACAAATATATGATTATCACAAGAACAGTGACGGTTCACATTCGTATAAACGAAAAACAACAATACAATAAAACTCTCTCTCTCTCTTTCTCTCTCTCTCTCTCTCTCTCTCTCTCACACACACACACACACACACAGTAGTCAATAGGAGAAATAAATCATGCGCGAGCATTAGCTACGCGCGTGTGCCCTTCTAGTTTTGTGTGTGTGTGTGTGTGTGTGTGTGTGTGTGTGTGTGTGTGTGTGTGTGTGTGTGTGTGCGCGCGCGTGCGCGTGCGGGGAAGGGGGGGGGAAGGGGGCGCGCGCAAAGTGCCTGTGTAAGCACGCGAATGCGTGTATGTGATTTCCTTTCTTTTCTCTCCCAAAACGTATGGTTTCTTTTTTCGCTTTCTGCAGCAGTCCCACTACAATCAATACATCCCCCAATATTTCACGTCGTAACTATATGGAACATTCGGTATATTGCTTCAAATGCATATAACCACCACCTCCATGCCCACCCCTTCTTCTCCATGACTAAGAGGTTGCTGCAACGGAGACACGCTTTCTCTAAGTTGGGCACGTGCGTAATATTTACTGAAGTATTCACTTCAGCCAAGATTCGTCCGTCTCCCAATCTATTCATCATAGATTCATTGTGGGTTTTTGTGTCTTCTGCTTGTTATTACAGACCACTTGCTTTCTCTGTTCGTCTGTCTCTCACCACACACCCATACAGACACGCACGCGCGCGCGCGCGCACACACGCACACGTACGTACGCACGTACGCACACAAACACACACACACACACACACACACACACACACACACACACACACACACACACACTGTGATCATCCAATATTAAATTAGCTGCTGAAGATGTCGATGTTACATAAGAAATGTCACAAAATGCTAACGAGCACAACATGGGTGTGGTGGCGCGGGCGATGACAAGACAGCGGCAGAGAATTAACAGTGTACTGTCAGTGTCACCACAACTGTCAATGTCAGTGTCTCCACACCTGTCAATGTCAGTGTCTCCACATCTGTCAATGTCAGTGTCACCACAACTGTCAATGTCAGTGTCTCCACACCTGTCAATGTCAGTGTCTCCACAACTGTCAATGTCAGTGTCACCACACCTGTCGATGTCAATGTCACCACACCTGTCAATGTCAGTGTCACCAAACCTGTCGATGTCAGTGTCACCACACCTGTCGATGTCAGTGTCACCACACCTGTCGATGTCAGTGTCACCACACCTGTCAATGTCACCACACCTGTCAATGTCAGTGTCACCACACCTATCAATGTCACAACACCTGTCAATGTCAGTGTCACCACACCTGTCAATGTCAGTGTCTCCACACCTGTCAATGTCAGTGTCACCACACCAGTGTCTCCCACACCTGTCAATGTCAGTGTCACCACACCTGTCAGTGTCACCACACCTGTCAATGTCAGTGTCACCACACCTGTCAATGTCAGTGTCACCACACCTGTCAATGTCAGTGTCAAAACACCTGTCAATGTCAGTGTCTCCACATCTGTCAATGTCAGTGTCACCACAACTGTCAATGTAGTGTCTCTACATCTGTCAATGTCAGTGTCACCACACCTGTCAATGTCAGTGTCACAACACCTGTCAATGTCAGTGTCTCCACATCTGTCAATGTCAGTGTCACCACAACTGTCAATGTCAGTGTCTCCACATCTGTCAATGTCAGTGTCACCACACCTATCAATGTCAGTGTCACAACACCTGTCAATGTCAGTGTCACAACACCGGTGATTTTGTCATCCCTGGGTTTCTATGCAAGAACTGCACCTGGTGAACAACCACTGTCCGCTGACCCACTCTCTCTCTCTCTCTCTCTTTGTCTTTCCCTCCCCTTCTGTACGTCTCCCTGCGTTCACTTTATGTGTGTGCCCCTCCACCCCCTCCTTTCTCTCTGTCATTGTCGATCTGTCTGTCTGTCTCTCTGTGTCACATACCTCTTTGTATGTCCGCCGTGTCAGTGTCAAACCCCTCCTTTTTGTTAGCTTCTCTCTGCTCTATGTGTACGTCTCGCTCTCTGTATGCCTCTCTTTGTCCGTCCGTCTATCTTTCTCTCTGTCTCTCTCTCTCTCTGTCTCTCTCTCTCTCTCTGTATGATAGTATCCCCCTCTTTCTCCATCTGTCTATCCGCCTCTCTCTCGCTCTGTCTGTCTGTCTGTCTCTCTAACTACCATGCCATACACGGCACTGTATTATGTTCCACAACGGCATGGCCTACTATGTCCTCTCCGTTGGTGATATTCCCACCGCCGTTCAGTATCTCCGATAGGGCGAGCAGGACAGCGTACCTGCTCCAGTGCTCACAACCTGTTTTTTTCACCTGTGTTCCGCCACCCCCAACCCATGCTGTGCGGGACCTTCACACACACACACACACACACACACACACACACACACACACACACGCACACACACACACGCACGCACACACACGCACACACACACACACACACACACACACACACACACACACACACACACACACACACACACACACACAAATCGTCCAGCGGTTAGGCTGCCTCAGACACAACACCTCCTCTTCGAACTATCCACACTGATGGCACCGAGCTGAAGACAGCTGACCAATCACAAACCCACAAGGAGCATGATTACCTGACGGAAGACAGCGTCGTGCATCAGCAAGCCACTGGACACCGCAGTGGCCTCCCATCTCACGCACTGAACCCACTAGGTGGCGGAAGCGGTCAACCGGAATCAAAGCACACACAGCACTCATGTCCACTACCTCCTTTCCAGCTGCGAGTATCAAAAAGGACGTCAAGCTAGCAGCTCATACATGACCCCCCCCCCCCCCCCCCCCCCCTTTGCGATCAGATGGGTGGACAGCGGGATCGGCTTGGAACTTTTGGAACAACGGCGTCGTCAGCTCTGTGGATGTGGTCCTTCAGGCCCAGCTGAGAGGACCGGGCCTTGTGATCAACAGGCACAGCTCCGACTTACCGCGAGAGAGACCCTGTGCGGGGCACTTGCTCAGCGTCAAAGGAAGGCGAGGACGCCCACAGAAGTGGTAAAAAGACTACATCCAAGACGGTGAAGTATGGCGTTCCCAGTGAGAATTTGTGTCCTGTGCCGAGGACACACGCAAACGGGCGAGCCTCGACAGAAGAAGGCCATCATCCCCCGTTTCAGACCAGCCGGAGGGAGCGGAACAGCAAGGGCAGGGAACGCAGGTAGGCAACAACGTCCACAGCCCCTTCAGCTTCCTTTCAGTGTCCCCACTGCCTCTGGACTTGTCCCTCCACTATGCAGGGATCTCTCTCTTCCTGAGCAGGAATCTCTCGTTTCCTTCAAACGCATGAATGTCTCTCTTCTTCAGCAGATCTCTCTCTCTCTCTCCGTCTCTCTCTCCATCTCTGTCTCTATCCATCTCTCTCTCTCTCTCACCGGACATCGCTCTTAACCAGAAATCTCTCTTCCACAACACTGATCGCTTTTCCTAACCAGGAATCGCTCTTCCTAACCAGGATCGCTCTTCCTAACCAGGGATCGCTCTCTTCCTAACCAGGGATCGCTCTTCCTCAACAGTAATCGCTCTTCCTCACAGTAATCGCTCTTCCTAACCGGAGATCGCTCTTCCTAACCAGGGATCGCTCTTCCTCAACAGTAATCGCTCTCCTAACCAGGGATCGCTCTTCCTCAACAGTAATCGCTCTTCCTAACCAGGGATCGCTCTTCCTAACCGGAGATCGCTCTTCCTAACCAGGGATCGCTCTTCCTCAACAGTAATCGCTCTTCCTAACCGGAGATCGCTCTTCCTAACCAGGGATCGCTCTTCCTCAACAGTAATCGCTCTTCCTAACCAGGGATCGCTCTTCCTGAACCAGGGATCGCTCTTCCCAACCAGGGATCGCTCTTCCCAGCCAGGGATCCATTTCTCCCTCTTCCTCTACAAGAATCTCTCTCTTCCTGTGCTGGGATCTTTCTCTGCCTGCCTGCCTGCCTGCCCCCCCCCCCCCCCCCTCTCTCTCTCTCTCTCTCTCTCTCTCTCAGCAGGAATCTCTCTTCCTAGCCGAGTCCTTTATCCATAATTCAGACTTTAAACACAACCTGACATGCAGAGTTAGGCGGCACTACCATGATGCTGCTACCACTACCCACTCCCCCTGCCTCTTTCGTACCACACATTGTCAAGTCTAATTCGTTTCACTCTATTAAAGAGACCAGCTGTAATCACTGTTTCCAGTTTATCAAATCAAATGAATCTTAAAAGGAAAAAAAAAAAAACAAACAAAAACTATGTAATGAATCTAGAGAAAAAAAAAATCAAACCAGCAGTGTTCACTGTCCATCTGATTGACGAAAAACACCAACGTTAGGCTACATCGCACGCCAAGTTACCACGCAAAAACTTTCGCTACGGGAAAAAAACATGACAAAAAAAAAAAAAAAAAAAAAAAAAAAAAAAAAAAAAAAAAAAAAAAAAAAAAAAAAACTCTGTAGCTGTTAATGGCACAACGATCGTCCACTTCGCCGCAGCTAAAGACGAAACGTTTCCGGAAACTTTCTGCTGCATTTTAAGATTCCGTTCTTTGAGCACACTGTCGCTGTCCACGCGCCCCATCAGTCACTCCGTGCTCCTGCCACACTCCGTCTAACCAGCCAATACACAACCACACCCTGGTTGCTTCTGTTGCAGGTCCAGCGCCAGCAGTGCCCAGCAAGCCATCAAAATGAAGTTAGCATTACGGAACTACACAACCAGCGAGCCATCAACATGAAGTCAGCATTACGGAACTACACAACCAGCGAGCCATCAACATGAAGTTAGCATTACGGAACTACACAACCAGCGAGCCATCAACATGAAGTTAGCATTACGGAACTACATAACCAGCGAGCCATCACGGAAGTTAGCATACGAATACACAACCAGCGAGCCATCAACATGAAGTTAGCATCACGGAACTACACAACCAGCGAGCCATCGACATGAAGTTAGCATCACGGAACTACAAACCAGCGAGCCATCGACATGAATTAGCATTACGGAACTACACAACCAGCGAGCCATCAAAATGAGGTTAACATTACGGAGACCACAAGTTTCGTATCAGCAGAGCAGGGTTTTATACATAACTAATAACCACTTTAACTACATTTTCGATACTTTCAAGCTACTGAATTCAACAACGCCCATCTCGCGCTGAATTTGACACGATAAGTGATTCTTCGTTCTTCATTTCGTTGTTCTGAGTGTTGTTTATGCCTAAAGAAGACCTAAGAGGTCGAAACACGTCGTCTTTTGTCTTGTGACTCATTCGTCCATGTTATCTGGCGGAATTATTTTTCAAACACCTATTAAAATTTTCTACATCAATGGTCTGTTTGGATCATAGTACGCACTTTGCTTACGATCAGTCGACGGAAAAATACGTAGGAATCGTACATGAAAATCGTAGTAAAAAAAAATTCTGTATTATGAAAATTGTAATTGCCAGATAACATCAGAATAGGATTCATACGTTTCACCAAACCGTCCTGAGTGACGTGCCTCAAGCATCGTATTTAAAATGCTCAAGTATGCAATGCTATAAATGTCAAATCGCATTTAAAATGCTCAAGTATGCAATGCTATAAATGTCAAAAGACAAAAATATCCGATTGAAAATGCATACCGTGAAGTTCCCAAGGCAAAATACAATCAGACAAAGAAACACCTGCAGTTAATTAGCATGTGCCGAGTAGTACATGTTCAAAACCGAATGTTTCTGCTGTAGTCAGCATAGTTTTCCTTTCCACTGATATTTCATAACTGTAAAAAAAAAAAAAAAAAAAAAAGTGAGTCAGGACACTGAGGTCAAAGAGTTACAACGCACACGTAAACACAAACACACACGGGCACGCACGCACGCGCGCGCGCGCACACACACACACACCTACAAACACACACACACACACACACACGCGCGCGCGCAATACACACACATGCACGCACGCGCGCGCGCGCGCGCACACACACACACACACTGTACGCATCATTTGCTTTCATTTATTTATTAAAAAAAAAAAAAAAAACGCCACCATACCACATCCATACACAATGCTCACCTTACTAGACGAACAAAAAGCACAAAACCACCGCATCGTTTTCTCGAAATATCCTCGAAAACCCCCGGTTTATCAGCAAGTATCCAGCTCTTCAACTCCCCTGCCAGCCCTCCGAATCACCTCCGTCACCTAGCGAAACGACCGAAAACTACAGCAAGAGTCAACACACAGGACCCCCGGCAAACCTACTCCTGCTCTCTGCAAGGCAGCCAATCAAAATCACCCTCTGCCTGTCGTCATTTCCCCCACGTCAATCTAACAGCGATTATCCCAACCCTGTCACATTTGTGTCGAGCGGTCAGTAATTCCACGGGGGGTGGGGGTGGGGGTGGTGGGTGGTGGTGGTGGTGGTGGTGTGTGTGTGTGTGTGTGTGTGTGTGGGGGGGGGGGGGTAGTAGTACCTTTCTGCGCAGTACGTTCCGCTTCGATCGCCACCGATCGATCACAGGTACTGTACTTCTAGTGGCCAGAAATGCAATAATCGATAGCACTGGATGCACACGTTACTTGTTGGCGGCACGCACCTTCCACAACGGGTTCTGTGTTCGTTACTGTTACCTGAAGCCTTGCTTCGCTTTATTTATTCATTTCCCTTGGGAAGCGCACACACACACACATACACAGATACACACACACGCGCACAGAGAGAGAGAGAGAGAGAGAGAGAGAGAGAGAGAGAGAGAGAGAGAGAGAGAGAGAGAGAGAGAGAGAGAGAGAGGATAGCTAGGTGCCTAAGTGCGAAGGGTAAACAAACAATGAATAATGAAGGCAGGAGTTGCTGCTCAATAAGTAAATGCTGAAAAACAGTAAACCAACTTTCCTGAGGGGGACATGGAGACCACTGACAGTACGTCGCCCCAGGCTCGCCCCATCTCCCAGTCGTGTCACACATGCCCCTCCCCACCCCCTTCCCCCTAAAAAAAAAAAAGCAAAAAAGAAAAAAAAAAGCAGATTTTCTTTACAACGGAACAGAAATAACTCGTATTGGCCACGCCCTAAACCGCACGATTGAAAAACAAAAAAAACTATTATCCAAAGGGTCAGCCACCAACCAGCATTCCGATCCGCTCTGATGAGCAGCAAACGAAAGGTTTCTTGTCTGTAAGAGAATCGAATCACAGGTCTCTCTCACCAGCGAGCTCTTGCCCATTAAGCAATCGTTTCAGAGACCAGTCAAATCCCACGCTGGTTCCAGTCAGACAGAGAAACGACACGCCCAGTCCCGCTTCGTTCTGAAGAAGACAGGAATGTCTTCCTTAAAACACAGGCCAGTCACACTTCAATCTGAAAGGGACAAGAATGTCTCCCTTATAACACAAACTGTTCATTCTTCATTCTCAAGGGGACATGAAGTCTTCTTCATTCTCAAGGGGACATGAAGTCTTCCTCATTCTCAAGGGGACAGGAAGCCTTCCTCATTCTCAAGGAGACATGAAGTCTCCCTTACAATATAAACCGATCATTCTTCATTCTTGGGGAGACATGAGGTCTACCTCACAACACAAACGTATCACTCTGAAGGGTACATAAACGTCTTCCGTCCAACATACACTGGTTACGCTTTACTCCAATGTCCTCCTCCCAACAAAAATATCAGTGGACGTGGAAAAGGAAAACATCAAGATCAGGGAAATAACAGAACAGGACACACACACACACACACACACACACACACACACACACACACTGGGTTGAACACAACGGAAATGAAATTGTGGTCAAAAGCAAAAGGGAAACCCAAGAGAAACGCGGTGACAGAGGAGCTGACGACAGAAAAGAATGCCAAGAGAATACAGGAGGGAGTCTAACATGGCCAACTAGGGCAGTGGGCAAGGCGGGAAAACGCACTCCAAAGAAGTGTCAGCTGGAATGACATATTAAGCACATGGCACCTCTTAGCTTCGTGCTCAGATCAGCACACTTCCTTCTGCCCTTGAATTCAAACCTGGTCAAATGGGGGTAAATCAGATGACCACACGTGTCCACCCTGTCGCGGTAAACAAAACGGTGGGACATGTCCTGAGCTCATGCGAAACAGCGCGAACCCAGGGAGGGTGCACACGGAGGCACAACCAAGTGCTCAAGGAGATCGCATTAATTTTGCAGTTAGCAACGCCGGAGGAAGAACTACGCCAGCAGAAGCTCCAACAACGACGTTCTACACGGCAGGAGGCCACAGATCGTGGTCAGGAACCGCTGTGACATCACGAGCATGGAAGCAGGGTTTACTGAGTGGAGTGGAAGACCGGGAATGCACAGCAGACCTTCCACAATGGAAGGACCATCCAGCGATCACCAGCGAGAACGGCACGAGTCCGGCTACCCTTCTCCACTCAGGTCCATCAAAACAAATGATTCTGATTGAACTCACTGTGCCATACGAAAGCAGAATGGAGCAAGCTCAAATCTACAAAACTGAGAAGTATGCAAGTCTGGCTAGCAGCTTGAGGGAATTTGGCTTCCAGGCCCAAGTCCTCACCACAAAGGCTGGTGCATGAGCCTTCTGAAACGGTTCGGGATTTCCGGTAAGAAGGGGACCAGAACCGTGAAAGGCAATGGCGGAAACACTTGAAAAGAGTTCCAACTGGATCTGGTCGAGGGAGGGGGGAGGGACAAAAGTGAACGTCATCAGGCTTCAATTTCCCAACTGATGTCCCTTAGCAGTGGGATAAAAATATCCGTCTAAAAAGGCAATGCCCTGAGACGCCCACCCATCCAAAAGTTGCGGGTTCGAATCCCGACTGCACCAGTTGACAGAAGAAGTGCGCCCAGGAGTAATGACCTGGATGCAGCCCGGCACCCTTAGAGTGTAAAGAGTTCAGGGCCGAACCCCTTGTCTGAGGAGGGCTTCTTCTCTGAAGACCTGTCAAGCTCTCCTAGAATTTCTGCCTACCGTCTGTGCGCAAGCACATAACATACAGGCGCGCGCGCACGCGCGCGCGCGCGCGCACACACACACACACACACACACACACACACTCACACACACACACACACAACACACACACACACACAACACTCCGACACGCATCCCAAATACGCACACAAACTACAGACAGTACACGTACCCCTAAACCTCCTACCCCTCCTTCTCCCCCTCCCACTCCCCGTCCTATCAGCCAGTATCCCCTGGCGATGCCAAACTCAGACACTAACAAGATCCGAAACCCTAAAAGGGAAGCCGGGCGGCAGTCACAGGGCGAAGGGGTGGGGGATTGGGGATGGAGGGGGGTTATTCCCTGGGGAGGGTTGTCATTTTGGTGACCATATTGACTGCCATGGAATCTACACTCGGAGGCTATTGACAGCGTCGACGCCGCTCTAGGCTGAAATTCCGCACGAAGGACATGGGGGTGGAGGGGTGGAGGGATGGGGAAGGAGGAGGATGAACTCTGAGGCCGAAAGATCTGGTGGAGATGGGTAAATGAGGAGGGGGGGGGGGGGGGGGGGGGGCTGCCAGGCGAAAAATAAGAGTCTTCTTCATTATTCATCATCCGGTTTACGTAACGTTAACGAACTCAAGCAGTATACAGTGTGTACGCGTGAGTCCACATTTACCAATAACAAGTCACCGGTATCTATAACCAGCTTGGCTACCACTCGAAGATTTGTTTGCAAGGTAAAACATATCACTAGAAGGAATCGCAACATATTTTATATACAATTATCCAAAAATCACTCTTACTTTATTAGTTTTATTTTTGTACCGTGTTTGCCGAATTTCCTTACGTTAAAACTTTGTCTGGCAAACGAAAGCACCGAAAGCTGTTCAATATGCGATCTGAATCAGGTCAAGGTCGTGTAACGGTTAGGACCGGTTTTGGAATTTCCCATCTGTAGCCTTGAATCGCGCAAAACATTCTAAAATAAGGAAAGAAAATCAATCCTTACGGGGGAGGAAGAGAGGTCAATACTGTGCGCGGCTTGGAGGGGGGGAAACCCAGAATAATTAGGGCATGAAGCCCTACTAAGTGAAATAACGGGAATGACACCCCCCCCCCCCCCCTCCCCCATTTCCTCCACATCCTCCTCCTCAATCAAAGCGTCTTTGCCCGGAATGAAGGCTATTTCCACTAACATATTGATCACGTCTGCTCCAGCGAAACTCAGTCCCCATTATACTACACACGCACGCACTGGTGCGTGGGCAGCGCGCACGCGCATGCACACGCGTGCGCGCACGCACACACACACACACACGCACGCACACACACAGCGAGAGAGATGGGGGGATCTCGAGGGGGCAAAAACAAGAGAAAAGTAAGACGTAATGCGGTCTTGCCTAATCAAACTGGAAGCAGCAAGGTTTTAAAAAATCAAGTTCTGGAAGTAGGCAGACAGGTTCTTCCTTTCCTAAACTCCATTAAGTCATTAACTCACTGGGGCGCCGCACTGAAGAACTGTCCACCTGATTCCTCTGACTCTGCCGGTTGTGTGCAACAACACAATGAAAACATTTCCACAGCAAACATTGTTAGCATTGCGTGTGTGTGTGTGTGTGTGTGTGTGTGTGTGTGTGTGTGTGTGTGTGTGTGCGTGCGTGCGTGCGTGCGTGCGTGCGCGCGCGCGCGCACACACACATCATCATGGTTATGTACCTTGAATGAATAAATGACACTGACGTGTATCTGAATCTTAAAATCGGAAGATCGCTTTTCTCTGTTTTGGGGGCAAAAACTCCCAGGCTCAGCATAAACGAGATTTCAGCGAATGCGAGTGTTTTTAATCCCACCATTCAGGCTGTCACATTGTGTCGACAGGGTCAAGGTCACAAAGGCAAAGAAAACATGTTTCATCCTCTTTTTTTTTTCCTTTGGTTTTTGGAGACTTTTTTTTTTTTTTTTTAATTAAATAGTATTATCAGAAGCGCTAAGCCATCCAAACGAAGGGCTTCCACACTGACCTCTATCTAGGTCAAGGTCACTGCTCTATTTCCCCCGCTTTTACAGCGATTTCTACAATTCTGGATCGTTTTCACAATACCTGCGTGGATGGCAAGGCTATGAATAACATGGGAAAAAAAAAAAAGGTCATCTAATTTTCCCACGACGTTCAAGCCACGTCTTTCTTTCGTTGTCCGAGACGATTATCACTCCGCCACAGAAAAAAGCTCTTGTGAACAGTAATTATCACATGACTTGAAAAGTAATTCATGCAACCTGATGATCTGGTTTCGTCCTGACAATCTAGTGTCGGCCCACGATGGGGTTTTGCGGGGGGACAACTCACCTAAGTTGTTTGGGTGTTTGTTGCCAGGCGTCCCACTGACCCGAGCTCTTACCTCAAAGCAGAGGAGAAAAGGGGGGGGGGGGGGGGGGGGGGGGGGGGGGGGGGGGGGGGAGGGCGGAGAGAAGCAATAGGGAGGGGGATATTCAAAAACGGAGACAGTGAGGGAGAATGCCTTTCCCCCGCTCGTACAATAAATTCCCTCAACCAAATTCTCTACCACGTTTAAAGTAATTTTCTATCATTTTGGATCGGTGTCATATCGGCTCCGTGTTTGGCTGGGCTGTAAATAACGTGACTCAATAAACCAAAAAATAAATGGGCATGGAACTCTGACTTCCTTTCAAAATGACTGATGATTTCGGCTGAACGTAACATGAACCTTAAATGCTCCAGGGGTGATAAGCGAAAATCCTGCGATGATACCTGACCTTCCGACGAAGTTCAAATCACAATGCCCTGCTTGTTAGTCCATAGCGCTACAGACATGCGATATTGATATGTTGTATAGTGTTCATCAAAATCTTGATTGTGATAGTTGTTACAACTATGTTTCATTGTTTTCATTAGAGTGTATATTTCTTTTGGATTTTTACGTATGTATTGCATCGTGTTCTTTTTTTTTTGTTATAGTAGTTGATATAGATATTCTTTTTGTGTAGGGATGATGAATAAATAAAAACTGTAAAGCTTATTCTTTAATCCTAATAAAGATAATTTTGACTTGATAGATGCTCGTAATGAACAGTAAATAATCACACAGAACTGAAAAGAAACTTTATGGCCTGACAATTTCAGTATTGTCCCATGGGGTAATGTCGTGGGAAAACCCCACAACAATTGGTTGGGTGTTTGTTCCCTGGTGTCCAACTCCACTAAACCAGACTTTTCTAGCGAAAAAAAAAAGCGGCTGACTGAAAAGGGGACACAAAGTGTCGAACGGGGGGTGGGGGTGGGGGTGGGGAGAGAGAGAGAGAGAGAGAGAGAGAGAGAGAGAGAGAGAGATATTTTATAAGCACACACACACAACAGTGACCGTTTACTTACTTTGTAATTTGTTCGTCGTCTGGCCACTTTTGCTAAAAGCGTGATTCTGATTAAAACCGACAAAAACAAACCACGCAAAACAGCACTATGTATGCAGCAGAAGGTGCGCATGCTTTTTTCTCATGTGTGAATGTGTGCATGTATCCTTAAAAGCAAAACCTGTTTGCCCTATTTCTTGCCTTCTTCTTCTTCGTTTTAGTAAGTATCATCTAAACGTCCGACAACCCTTTGGATGCAACGACGCATGTCCACGCTGAAGAATGTCGTCTTCATCGTAACTGAATGGGGTCAAAGAAGGATCTTGCTGTGCACCAGGTTTGGTCTCAGCTGTCAGAAGTAACGCCCGCATTTTATTCTATCAAACCATCTGCACCTCAAAGAAGCTACACACGCAGCACACTAATTGTTCTATAAACTTCTATGCGAGATATGATTACAGTATTCAACAGTAGGGAACAAAAAAAGCCATAACACCCAAAACTGATGCAGTCACTTCCCTGCCCCCCCCCCCCCCCCCCCCCCCACACACACACACACACATACATACACATCTTCATGAATGTTACTCTATTTATTGTACTAGACGTGAAATCCTTTGATTTAAATGAGAGAGAGAAAGGGGGGAAAGGAGGAACGAAGGGGGCAGAGAGAGAGAGAGAGAGAGAGAGAGAGAGAGAGAGAGAGAGAGAGAGAGAAGAGACAGACAGAGACAGAGAAACAGAGAGAGAGAGAGAGAGAGAGAGAGAGAGAGAGAGAGGGAGAGAGAGCGGGCCGATCGGTAGAGGGAGTGGGGAAACGAAGAATGATTGGATTCACTGAGTTTCATTTTACCCCCAATGAGACTGCTGTTTTGACAGATCGTATTGTGACCAGGTAAACCTATCGACAGGCACTTCACCCAGGTGAATTCCATTCAGGGGTGTTCAAGCGTACTGCTTGGGAGGGGCGGGGGGAGGCGTGGGGGAGAGGGGAGGGGGGGGGGGGGGGCGGCGGTACAGTGCAGTCGGGGGCACAGCAAAAATGCGAAGAAAAAAAATGGCCGATCGAAAGTGTTTACCACAAGGGTCAGAAAAAACAATGTCCACGGAAGAACTGCTCGAGGCAGAATGCTAACAAGCCCTTTTCGAGGAGGGCGGGTACGAATGGACTGGGAAAGGGGGGGGGGGGGGGGGGGGGGTTGCAAGGAGGGGAAAACACACCATATCAAAGGTGTGTGCATGCGCGCACGCGCATGCGTCCTTGGACGTGTTTA